>JANHAO010007501.1:0-20089 GCA_026873985.1 Saraca asoca
TGTTCTCTTGGCTGAAACCAAATGCTATGTGCTTAACTGGTAAATGGTTCACTAATCATCCTAAGGCTTCTTGTATGATTTAAGGTCAAGAATATGATTAATAATTGAATGAACACTTAGTTATCAATGATTGATTTACCTCAAGTTCAGTGACTCTTTTGGACTGGTTATTTCTTGCCATTCTGTAACAGTTTCTATCTATTTGCTTTCTTGTCATTTAAGCTGTTGTAAACCAACCCCTCCATTATTCATCTCTTAATTGGATTGTTAACATTAGAAGATCCAAGGGCTCGACCTGAGCTGCCTTATACTGCAAGAAGCATAGGGTAATCCAACTTATAAATATTGTAATTTGACTGGCCTCGGCAACCTATCAGTAGGCTTTGCGCCACTTCATCCCCAAATGAATCTTTGTAATGATGAAGTGAAAACTTTCTGTCTAGACAATGCTTGGCCAATCGACAGTTTACATTGATTCAGCATACAATAATTGATACAATTAGTCACCATTGGTAATAGATGAGCATTACAAGATCAGAATATTGTTCTGATGGAGGGCTCAGGCTCTTGGGTGACAACTCATTGAGCCTGTTGAGCACACTATCTCGATAGTCTTACCACTTAATCCTGTAGTCGGCCTTTTCTGATGAGGTTTTCTATGGCGTCTTTTAGTGCTCGACATTCTGAGGTGGTATGTCCAGCCTCATTATGGTAGGCACAAAACCTACTTTGGTCTCTGGATTTGATTGGTGCCCTCATTGGTCTGGGCTTTCCAAAGTCCTCGTTATGCCTTTCTACGACAAAGATTCTATCCTATGTATCTGACAGGATGTTGTAGCTCTCGAAGCAGCCTTCAAGTCGCTGAGGTTTCGCCTTTTTCATGAGGTGAGGAGTGGGGTTATCGTGACTCTCACTGCCCCTCTTTTTACTTGCGTGGGACCACTATGGCCTGCTTTATGCTTAGTTTCCTCCATTCCGAAGGTTTCTTCCCATCTTATTTGTTTAGTGGCCCGCTTGTAGAATTCAGTGAAGTCTCGAGTTGGGGACTTATGGAGGCTTCGACACAATTTTCCATCTTTGCGAAGTCCTACTGGGATAGCTGTTAGAATGCCCTCCTCCGAGGGATTCTCCACGGAGTTGGCCTTGTGTCTGAATCGGGCTACGTAGTCCTTGAGGGGCTTGTCCTTGCATTGGAAAATCATTGCGAGATGGCAAGGGGGCACAAGTTATTTCTTCAGCACTCGGTATTGGTCAATCAATTTCCTTTGGCATTCTTCCCAGTTGTCGATGCTATGAGCTGGGAGGCGCCTGAGCCATGTCTGAGGTGTCCCCCCTAATGTGGCGGGAAAGACACGACACTTCACTAGGGGGTCAGTCGTCTGGAGGTCCATTTGGGTATTGAACGCATCCAGGTGATTGCTCGGGTCACTATTCCCATCGTATATCAAGATCACAAGCACTTTGAGTTTATGTGGGAGAGGTCACGTCTCGATCTCTATAGAAAATGGAGAGCTTTCCTTGCGGCGCTGCTGATGGCTCTGAGGTTACGGATGCTCTTCTAACCGTTTGAGCCTATGGAGGATCTCCTTCATTGTCCGATTCTGCGTCTCAGACTACGGTGGAGCTTCTTACTCGTTGCGAGCCCCCCACTTGCTGATTATCATGATCTTCATGAGTTTCTTTTTAAGCCTTTTTGCAAAGCTACTGGAGTTGTGCTATGAGTTCTTCTTATCTCTGCTAGGGATGGCAATTAACCCCGTTTGGACGGGGAACCAGCGGGGAATCCCAGTTCGGGGAGGGGTTCGGGGATGGGGAATGGAGAACGGAGAATAGGGATAAAATTTTCCCCGAAAAGATTTCGGGGTCGGGGTCGAGGACGGGGATTACACTCCCCACCCCGAATTTTTTTTATTTTTAAATTTTTTTTATATTTTTTCTTTCATAACCTATCTTATTTTTTATTTTTTAATTAATTTTTTTATTATGTTTTGATTATTTTTTATATATTTTTTTATTAATTTTATGTTATTTAATAAAAAATAAATATTTAAAATTTTTTTAAAAAAATTCCTCACGGGGACCTGCGGGGATTTATTTCCTCACGGGGATCGAGGACGGGGATTAATTTTTTCCCGATGTTGCGAGGCGGGGACAAGGACGGGGAAAAATTCCCTGGCGAGGATCAGGGATGGGGACCTTATTCCCTACCTCGCCCCGCCCCATTGCCATTCCTAATCTCTGCGTGCTTTGAACTTGGGCCTGTGCCAACGTTTTGATGGTTTCTACTAGTTCTCTTACTGTGCTTTTGAGCGCCGGACGAGGTTGGCTGGGCGTTGGTGCCTCGAGTTTCAGGAGCAATAGTAAATTGTTAGTGAGCCCCTACAGTGGGAGTGTCCATCGGCTCGAGGCCTAGAGTGTTTAAGCTCCAAGTAGTTTTTCCTCAGGCCATTGCTAGATTGCAACGGAGACTTTAGAGAGCAGATGGTCCCCACAGACGGGGCCAAAATGTTGACGTCGGATTTAAGTTTGTATGGAGGGTCCTAAATTCGATCAACGGGAGGAGTTTGAGGATCCAATGTTGCTTTTGAAGTGCAGAAGGAGATGGATTGAGAGAAAGAAGGAAAGGGAGATGCAGTATTTTTAACGTGGTTTGGCCAAATCTAGGCGGCACCGAACCCTTCGTCCATGGTGGAGATTTTATTAATGTATTGGAAAGTAATTTTGGCAGGGTTTTTGCTTACAAAGTTTGACCTCCTCCTCTCTTCTAACAATGCAATCCTATTTATAGAGGAATGAGGAGTTACATGCATTAATTGCAAGCTACAGCTGTGTTACATCAAAATATAAATGAGAAAGATAGTAAAAGACTACAATTCGACTACTGTAGAATATAGGCTGCGGGGTGGGTACCCTCTTGTCGACTATAGACTTGTGTCTATCTACATCCATCGCTTGGCGTTGCTTTACCAAGTGAGGTGTTGGGCGTCCTGAGCGGGAATTCCTAGTTCGGAATCGTTGTAACGAGCTTGGCACTGCTATAGCGAGGTAGCGGGCTCGAGCAGGGTAGTTGACTGTTTGACGAGTTGGTCTTATTATCACCTCGCTGCATCGCTATCTTGTGACGAGTGAGGCGAGGCTTGCTTTGTGAGATGGTATCGGGATGACTTTGCTGTACCACTTTCTGACGGAGGGCAAAGTTAAGCTTGTTGGGGGCCTTTGGCGAGGCGAAGGGCTCGGTCTTCGTCGTGCTAGGGGGCTTGTTCTCTTGAAGCCATTTTTTACCTATAACAGTAACCTAGCTATTTGGGGCAAAGATTTGTGTTTATATACGTACATAGCATCTAGTATCCTTGTTAGGAAAATATGAATTATGCATAGTGTAAGTAGTGAGTATTCTAAGCAACTAATCCTAATCTAACTTATTATGTAGGCCAAGCCTGAAGTGACAAAGTGGATGCGAGGAAAAGTCCATAACTATGATGATCTATATACTGCCAATAGAGCAATTGATAGAGGTGCTCAAAGTGCAGCAGACATGGTGAATTAATGAGAGACAGAAGGAATCGACCTTAATGACTTAGCTGAAGAGATTGATATGTACGAAACTAATATAAACATGGGTATTGATCCCGCATCAGCTAGCAACATGGGCAATGATAACCCCTCAGTTGGTAACATGGATAATTTCAGCCCAATCGGTGGTAACTCCAATTGAGTCATGGAACTTCTTTATCTAGAGGTTCTTAGCGGAAAGCACACATGACTGACATCTTTGAAACTCACATGGAGAGAATGACAATGGGAATCAAGGATCTCACCAATGTGCTAAAATAGGCAAATGAGTCTTATGATAGATCTGTTGCTGTGCTCAAAAGATAAGCATTAGTTGCCGAGAGATAGGTTGAATTAGCACAGAGAGGCCTCACCATTATGGTCAAAGTACACCTCATTATTATAATGAAGAAGATATCTGGACTAAATTAGATGTACTAAACATTATTTCGAATATTTGAAAGAAGTGTTATCTTTTTCTATATCGAGATCAGAGGGTGACGTGTGAATTTTTTGGAGTTCCGTGCTCAATACAGGCCAAGACATTATATCAATTAATGTCTGAAGCTGGTTGTCTTTGAAAATACTTCAATCTAAATCATAGTCTTGAACAGGGTGGTTAGTTGTTTTGTTCTAGTTGTTATGATTTTCATATGTAGTTTTTATTTATTCTTCAAATGAAATTTAAATGTAATCATGGATTCATTGTAATATTTGCACATTTTAATCATATGTTATGCATTGTAATTTTTGCACATTTTAACCATATGTTATGCAATCTCATAGTTTTACCAAATTTATTTTATTTTCTATCAACTTCATTTTTACTTTTCCTTTCATTTTCTTTCCTTCTATTTTCTTTCCTCTCATTTTCCATCCAACAAATTAACAAAACACCATTTTCTTTTCCTCTCACTTTCTTTCCTTTATTTTTTTCCACTCATCTAAGCAAGCCATAAGAAAGATGATATTAAGAGGGTCATCCACTTTTATCAGCTTCTCATTCAACTTTTCATGAGAAGTTTCCTTGGTTGCCAATACTATTCATTAATATTCTTGGAACAATGAGAAACATGGTGTCTTAATCTCTTTAATTTTAACATAAGTTTCACTCCCATTTGCTAACCTTAAAGGGTTAATAATTATTTTTTGATGATTATAAACTTCTTAGGATGATAATTTTATAGCATGATAATGCCAAAAATACCTAAAGAACTTGCACGAAGATTTAAAAATATTTTTAGAGACCTAGATTTAGATTTTAATGTAAAACTAGAATGTAGCTCGTGGAATACCGCAAGACTAACTTGTAAATAGTTTCAAGTTTAGGAAAGTGTTTTTAGGGTGAGATTTTGTTATTGTAGATATAGTTTTTAGTTTAATGAGAAACTAGTTGAATTGCAACAATTTTTTTCTATTACTTAGTAATTGTTTTTTCTTACCATTATAGAAGATGAAATCAGAAAGAACTTTTAAGAGCCTAATTTGTTAATATTGTCAAGACTATCATCAAAATACAATGAATGACAATGTATTCAAGGATCATCCTATGTTAGATTGTGAAAGACTACCTTAAATACAACATTAGTGGTGATGTTTTTCTTATCTTTCCCTTCTTTATGAATGAGAATTTTTAGGTTTTCTCTACTGCTAACTATTGAAATTTCCATGTATAATTGATTGTGGTTGAATATTAGTTTTGACAAATACAATCTAACCCTCTTTAATGACTGTCCTTGACTTTTATTTACACCTAATTAGTGTTTTTTCTTCCCATTATAGAAGATGAAATCAGAGAGAACTTTTAAGAGCTTAACTTGTTAATATTGTCAAGTCTAGAAACAGAATATAATGAATGGCAATGTAATTCAGGATCATCCAATGTTAGATTTTGAAAGACTTCTTTAAATACAACATAAGTGGTGATGTTTTTCTTATCTTTCCCTCCTTCATGAATGAGGATTTTCAGGTTTTCTCTATTTCTAACTCTTGAAATTGCTATGTATAATTGACTGTGGCTGAATACTAGCTTTGGCAAATACAATATGGCTTTCCTAAATGATTGTCCTTGACTTTTATTTATAGATAGTGCATATGATACTGTGATTGAAAATTGTCTTCTTTGTAGTTGAAAGGCCATGTCGATTGTGATGGGCTTGAAACTATTCTTAGTATAAAGATCTTGTTGTCAACTTTAGTGCCATCCAATACTTCAGCGTCGATTACATGATTTGCTAATTGAGTAACAATTAGTCTTGTGCCATTACAAAAACTAGTTGATTGGTCTATATTCCTTATGAGCATGATTGGAACCCCAATTTTTAGCATGAGTTGATTATTTGGAAAATTAGAACATTGTAAAGCATTTAATACCACAGGTATCAATAAATCAATTTGGTAAGATATGTTCAAATTTGTCCTGGAAACTAATATAAGCTTAGGTATTCTTTAACTTTTAAATTAATTTGTGACAACATGTAATTGTTGACTTCTTCAACAATACATAATTTTGGAGCAAGAATAGCATAATCACATAATGCTTCTTTATTGTATTCATTTGAGGAGTGAAAAGGACATGTAGATTTGGCAATGGCTACGATTCAATCAAAATAGTCAATGATTATTAGATCATTTGGAATTTCAATGTTAGCTTCCATATCATTTAAACTTTCAAGTTTTCCATCACCAATATTTAGAATCCATTTTTGAAAATTTTTTAAGTTCTTGCATTTCTAGTGGGTTTTTGAACTTGATTCAAGTCGCATATTCTTTATGAGTTTCAATACATGAAAAAAATCCCATAAGTAAGATGAATTCAATGTTGTATTGACAATGTTAAGATGATTACCTCTTCAAATTACAAGCAAAATTTGCCTAAAATATCCTCCAAATATTACTATCTTGCCACCAAATAGGATTGAATAGCTATTTTGGTTTTCAAATTGCAATATATCTCTGAAAGTCTTATTATATGCTTCAAAGCAAACATTTTGCACCATAGGTGCTTCATCCCAACTTATTAGATTTGTTCTTCTCAATAATTTTGCCTGAGGACTTCCTTGTTTAATGTTGCATATAGATTCCTCATTTATGTCAAGGGGATAGCAAATTTAGAATGTGTAGTATGAACAATAGGTAGAAGAATAGAATCAATGCCACTGTTAAGACAATCTTTCCTTCTAATAATCATGAAGAAGTTATTGGTCTCTGAATGTAAGTTTTGTTAGTTCCACCATAGCCATACAAGAAGAAAGTACCTCTATTGCACTATGTACCATATCAATAAGAGAGCTGAAGATGGCTTTTTTCTCACCTATCATTGTTGTCAAAAGTATTAATGCTTTAAGTTTCAAAGCTTTCCAGTCATAATTTAACTCATCTGTGATCAAGCTATTGTCTATCATTGGAGCGAAATTATGTAAACTTCTACCATTGCTACGTAATATTTTCTCTATTTCAATGGGACCTAAATATTTCAGTTGATCATCCATAAGGATTAAGTCTATAATGATATAATAGAAGATTAGTACATTGTTCATAATTGTTAAATTATAATAATATGAATCAAGAGAATTATTTTAACTTTATTATAAATGAGATTTAGAAGTGCCACATCCTGAATTTTGGGGATATGATTGGCATGAGTCACTAGGTGATGACTCATGAACTCATGAACATTCTTTAATTATAAAATCTAAAAAGTAAAATTTTGAAGTAATTTAATTTGAAACTATAAAAATAAAATTTCATATCAATTTTTAAAATTCATGTGATCAAATAATCTTGGAAATCTAAAATCATGGATGAATGAGATTGTGTTTCATGAAAACATGCATTGCTTGATCTCTAAGAATATCTAACTAGAATGTAGTTCTAATCCCATTCAATGTCATAGGCTAATTCTACCCATACATGCAAACAAAACACAAACAAAACACATATCTCAATTAACATTCAAGTTTCCTAATTTTTAACTTGATCTAATTCCCTGTTGATTCTCTTTTGATTGTTCTTGTTTCTTATGTTCATGTAACATAATCATGTCTAAGTCCTATCTTGATTCTATTCATACTCCTAAAATTTTATGCATAACATAAACCTATCATGTTGATGTAATTATTAATTTTTAAATCTATTCACTATAAAACTGTTGTTTGCTGAGGTCTAATTTTCTCACTTCTTAACACCCAAAAAACATTAGGCTAAATTTGAAATATCAATTTTGTATAGAAAAAGGAAATTAGAGGGTAGAAATTCTCACTAACCTATTAGAGAGAATCTCCAATTCCTTTAATCATAGATCTTAATTTACATAGTTGTCAGTATCTCACAACTTGAGCAAAATTAACAGAATAAGATGTAAAAAATTACCAAAATGGAATAATACGAACTCAAATTTATTTTTGGCTTGATTGAATTACCTTAATTTTGCAATTTCGATTCGATTATGCATTAGGACTTCTTCCTCAATAAGGTTTTGACTCTGAAGGATTTCCTAACTGCACTAGGATTTTATTTCTTTGAATCTTGTGCATCAGGTTTTTTCTGACCTAACATCAACTAATTGACCGATCAGTCCACCTTGGGAATCGACCCAGATGTCATTAGGCTAGCCCACCAGACCCATGTTTGAGTTTAGTCAGGTTAATCTTAGAGGGTGTTATAAGAAGATTCAAAGTTCTTTACCTTGTCATTGCAATTCTCTCCTCTAATTGTATAATAAATCTTCAATAAGGATGGACCAAGTATCTTTCCAAACAATGTCAAGTTTTGATAGACACTTGCAAAACAACATTGTGGCAAATTGTTTGCTTAGTGATTTATTAGTACCTTATGACGAAGCTTCCTTATGTATGACATGCTCAACATTATCGTTAAGTAACCCTAGAGCATAGCAAGTTTCTTTGTAGGTGTTTGGAACAATTCCATTAACTATTAAGATGTCTTTATAACATGTTGCTCTTTTAACTTTGTTGGGCAAGGTAGAAGAGCTCACTAGTTGATGGTGGAACAAAATTAATTTTACCTATGGAAAAATCTACATTTTCTCTTTAACCATTTTTGAATATCTTCTTTATATACATACTTCAATATGAATTCCATGTAAGATAATTTTCTAGCTTCTAGATCTTCTTTGTTCTTTTCCATCCATACAGTTAACATAGTTTGCTAGATAGAATCCCTGTTTATTGTTTCTTCAATTGAATATTGGTTGTTTACAACTACAAATTGCTCTCCAAGTGTATGGAGCTTCAATCTTTCTATTGGTGGTTGCCTATCATGAATATCATATCCAAATATTTGCCATCAACCTTCACAAGCAGAAACATACCTATAATTGCAATAAGTTTTTATCTCATCAATTTGTTATGTTGCTTCACCTATTTTCTTTGCCTACTACTATGATGTTGTCACTCCATCATAGCCTTTATTAACACATTTAAATAGATATTTGATTGATGTCCATTGGTTGGAAACTTTAACATTAATATAAACTTGCTACCAAATTGATGGTAAAATTGTAGGGTACAGTGAAGCAATTGTCCAATTGAATGTGATTTTTCTTTATTGTTCTTCCATTGTGTAACATCCCCTTATTTTAACTTAACTGGATTTGAACACGAGTCTGGAAGGAAAACCAATTGACCATAGAAACAATTCTTGAGGGTGGATTGACTAGTCAATCAATTCTTGAAGGGCGGTCGACTGGTCGATGCTAGGTTAGGCAAAATTCAACACATAAAATTGAAGGTTTTAGAATCCAAGTGCAGTTAGGCTATAGACCACTCTCGATCAAAAACTCAAAATCCAACGTCAAATGATTGAATCAATGCATATTTGATTTCTTTTTATCTCATCTTTAAATTTGATTAAAATTTATTTGGTCAATTCTTTTAGGTCGTGATGATTATGATAATAGATCCAAGTCTAGGACTAAAGGCCAAAGTTTATATTAGAGATAGACTCATACGTTATAGGTCACAGGAATTCTATTTGATTAGTGAATGGGAATACTAACATCTAACTCTCTTTTCATATAAAGTATTATTTTTGAACATTATCTAAATGCATTTCATGCGTTAAAAATTGGGAGTCTAAGTAGAGAATTTAGCCTATTAGAATCAGCCCTAAATAAATGCAGTTAATGATGGTGAATCAATAATAGACCTGTAGAACTCAAAAGCATGGATTAGACCAGGAAGAAACTTAGAATGCAAGTATATATAAATTTAGGTACAGACTAGAATTTACATGGGGATTGTGGATATATGATAAAAGTTTAGGAATTGTTTTCCTACTTGATTATGTAAATATTTGATTGAATAATTGCATGAAATGAGAAGATAGTATTGATGTTAAGTTGAGAATATTTTTTTTTAGAATCCTAACTTTACATAAGCATATGAACTTAGAACATTCATATATTATGATTATTAAAAATATAAGAGGTTAGTTTTATATTTTTAAGTTTACATTTCTTAAGTCTCCAAATGATTTATTTATTAGAAAGCATTTATTAGAAATATGTTATGCAAATTATTTTACATTATAAGTTTTCTATATTCAATTTATTTATTTATGAAGGATGACATTCTTCATATTTTTTCATCATTTATTTCATGATAAATTTACAATTCTATTTCAAAAAGAATAAAAGTTTCTTCAAATGATAATATTTTTTCACAAATCTCTTCATTCTATAAGCATGTAGTATGCATTAGGGAAGACATGATAAGTCAAAAATATGTGAATGTGTAGTTATCTAGTGGTCAAGGGTAGCAAAGGAACTTATTATCAATATAGAAAGAAAAAGAACAATAAAGAGATGTTGTGAATGAGAATGAATATGTGAGAGCTGGAAGATTTATGTGCACTAGGAGATGTATTTATATGGTTACCCAAGCGATAGGGGGTTATAGGAAATGTGGTCACTCATGTGACAGGGGGTCATGAAATCAAGTGTGATCAAGCACAATTTAATAGAAATGTATGAAAGGTCTTGAAAGACAATTTAGTAAAGTTTTTAGTTCAGTAGACATTGCACTTCTAGTAATCACTCTTCTAATAATCACTAATGTCAGTAAAAGATTTTACTAGGTCAAGTTAGGATCTTCTTAAAAGTTTTCCATGAGTTTAGTCATGTTTAAGATAAGAAAGCAGTATCAGTAAGACTGAATAGTTAGAAAGAATATGTGCATTTGCTCCAAGAGTTTTAGAGATGATTACAAGTATAGTTTTGAAAATATTTGTATCCATGTTTTCATATGTGTTTATATATATATATATATATAACATATACACACATTTCATGAATTATAGTTATATGTATAACTATATGTTTTCAACCCAAAGGTCAGATAGTTATTTTTATTCATTGAGTAGTTGTACTCACCTAATTCATTAACATTTTTTAGTTTAATGAGGTTAGAGAAGTTATGTCAATTAGAAGATACTTCAAAGATTGTACATGATTGAAATTAGGTATGTGGTTCCCTTGCTATACTTTAATGGCTAGTGTCTATCTAGTTAGACAATGAATCCTCAGTTATGGATTTAAATTTTTAATTAAAAAGTTTTATTTAAATTAAAATTTTAGAGAACTATTTAAAATTATGATTTCCAGTAAAATCTTACATATCATGTTTTTTTAGATAAAAGACAGAAAAAGTCATATATTCTACAGTTGTTTTCATGTTTTATGCTTGTGGGTCAACATAGGGTGACTCATGCCAATCACACCCCTAGATTTTGAGATGTGAGAAGTTGGTATTAGAGTAATGGTTCTTTATCTAGCATGAGACGTAAGGGTTAGTGGGTATTCATTATGGTAGTATATGCCTAGAAGCACACACTACTTCCAAAGAATTCATTAATCCGATTACTAAAGTAGTCAAGCCCACACAATAAACATTAGTGTGAAAATAGGATTTTGTTTGTTAAATAGAATAGAGATGTTTATATAATTTTCAAATGATGTTTATGCCCACGAATGGGTAAAGGACATCATAGAATAACGAGAATGCCCTTAGTTGCAAGTTAGAAATGGATGATAAGGATGACGATGAGTGTAATGGAAAGGTAAGGTACAAGTGGCAAAAGATAGAACTATTCCCAAAGAGTAAGAGTAGAGCAATAAGGATAATTTTACCTTTGGTCAACTAAGAGGTGATAAAGATAGACATACCCTAGCATGAAGGAGGTAAGTCATAGAAGATAAGGTTCTAAGTAATGCAAGTAGTCATGAATTGAGAAGTTAGGAATCATGAAACCTAGCCAAAAGGACAAGAATACCCTAAACCTAAATGAGAGAATAAGATGGATAATTTTTATTTTGAGTTTAAGCTAAGAGAATGAGGAATGAAAGAGATGAAAAAGAAAAAAAGGAAGAGTGAAAGTGAACCATGGGTCAATGGTCAAACCTTGGTCAAAGACATGGGTAGTCAATCAGTCAAACATAGAATCAACCTATAAATATGCTTTTACCCCTCTTTTCTGATTCATCCTAGATCTTCTTAGTCTCTCTTAGACTTTTTGCATCCTAAAGAGTGCAAACCCTATTTGGAATCCTACTTAGCTTAAAATTTTCAAACCTAATTTTCAAAATTAGGAAAGAGGAATCATAAACATTCAATGACTAGACCTGTTCCTAGATACTGATGCAACAAATTGATATGATTATGGAATAAGGACTAGGATTGCACATCCACCCTATTTCATCTATCTTGGAAATTATAGTGAGCTTAGGAGACAAGGAATACTTCAACACTTAGAGTCACCATTGTGACTGAAGTTCTTTGATTGTTCTTCAACCATTGACATAGAAGTCCTCAGATACTTTTATGCAAACCTCAAAGAAGAATCAACCAACCTTCCAATCTTAATTACCTACGTGTGTAGAGCTAGGATTACTATAACCACCCATTTGCTTTATATGCTATTTGGATGTCTTGCTAATGGAATTGCATTAATGTATTTTGGGAACTATGATACAAGTGAAAGTGAATTCCATATTCCAAACCACTACCTTGGAAGAGTTACCATTCAATTCTTGAGTCGTACACTACTTCATAGTTAAAATCTTGCTACCTCAAGAGAATACAAAGGATTAAAGTCACATGCACAAGCTTGAACTTGGTAGATTTACTATGAGATGGAAGGAGATGCAACCACCACAGACCATCATGGAGTACATTTTGGCCATGGCTCAGTAAGAGGCTTAGAGATCTTTACCATATGGATTGGTTTTGATAGTTATTTTGATTCACTTTTGATGTGGATTGGAATACTTTGAAGAATGGCATCCATAAACCATCTATATGAATATGTTCTTTAAGTTGGGCTATAGGATAGTTGGAGGCTAGTGGGTTCCAAAAGTCAAATACAAGGTAGACAACAAGTAGAAGAAAGGAGTCAATCATAAAGTAATGAAAATTATTTTCCTACTTGATTATGTGAATGCTTGATTGAATAATTGCCTGAAATGGGAAGATAATATTGATGCCAAGTTAAGGATATATATATATATATATATACCTATTTTTAGAATCCTAACTTTCTTAAGCATATAAGCTTAGAATATTCATATCTTATGATTTTTGAAAATATTATAAAAGGTTAATTTTATATTTTTAAATTTATATTTCATCAAAGATTATTGTTTCATAAGTCTTCGAATGATTTATTTATTAGAGAGCATTTATTAGAAATAGTTTTATGCAAATTATTTTACATTATAGGTTTTCTAAATTCAATTTATATATTTATGATGGATAACATTCTTCATATTTCTTCATCATTTTATTTCATGATGAATTTACAATTCTATCGCAAAAGAATAAAAGTTCTTTAAACGATAATATGTTTTCTTGAATGTCTTCTTTCCATAAGCATGTACTACGCATTAGGGAAGACATGATAAGTTAGAAACATGTGAATGTGTAGTTATCTAGTGGTTAAGGGTAGTAAAGGAACTCAATATCAATATAGGAAAAAAAAAAGAATGATAAAGAAATGTTTGATTATGAATTGATATGTGAGAGCTAGAAGACTTATGTGTACTAGGAGATGTATTTATGTGGTCAACTATGTGTATGTAGTTACTCATATGATAAGGGGTCATGTGGTCAAGCGCAATTAGACACAATTTATTATATATTTATGCAATGTCCCGATGGACAATTTAGTATAAGTTTTTAGTTTAGCAAATATCGCTCTTCCAATAATTACCAATGTCAGTATAATTATTTTTGCAGATTTTATGAGGTCAAGTTAGGGCATTCTTATAACTTTTCCATGACTTAGGTTATGTTTAAGATAAGAAAGTAATATGAGTAAGACCATGAATAGTTAACCAAAATATGCTGATTAACTACAAGAGTTTTGAAGATGATACACTAAGTTTTATGATTTATGATTAAAAATAATAAAAAATAATTTCTTTGCGTAATATTTTACAATAAAATATGATTTAAAGTTATTAAAAATAATATTAATAAAAGCAATTTCACCAAGATATGCTCATCGCAAAATATTTATCTTATGGATATATCACAAAAAGTTCTATTCGAAATTCAAAAAGAAAGAAAGAAAGAAATGTCACACCTTCTTTGTAGATATGACATTATTTTGGAATCGATGCTTCAAACAACATGGGCATTCAACAAAATATCAGTACTTTTAAAACATATATTCATCATAGAGATAAATAATAACACTATTTAATCATATAGGTAAAAAATGACAATAGTATGCATGAAACTATGTAAATGATAAACGCATCATAATAAAATTCAACGAAACAAATTCTTGAAAATAAATATTTCTCATAAAAAAGCAAATCATTTTAAAACTTCATTTAAAATATTGAAAACTAATTTTCAATAAAGGTAAAACATGCAAATTATTTTAAAACTTCATTTAAATCTTATTGTTAGGAACATTTCATGCATGTAACACATTTTTTGATTTTAGCAATTTTCTTTGGAAACTATACAATAAGTTGATTTCTTCAAACATTTAATGCATTTAGGATTACAATAGGATAGGATGATTTCCATAGAAACCTTAGAAAGAATAGGTTAATTAGCCTATTATGGGTAGAGGTTATGATTTCCTCATGAAAATCCACTAATTAGGAAAAGATGCTTAAAAGATGATTGTGTATGTGACTTGATACAAAGCAGAATAGGGAAGTCCTATGTGCATTAGGAAGATGAAAAACTTATGTTTTAATATCACTAGGTCATGTAATCTAGTGACTCATGATTCCATGTGTGGTGTATAAGGGCACACTTTATATGATATGTCGTTGGGACACAAAACCTTATATGGCATGTCATCGAGGGCATACAACCTTATATGATATATTGTTAGGGACATACAACCTTACACAATATGTCATTAAGGGCAAACAACTTTTCAATCATTATTTTTTCCTTTTAACTGGATAATATTAGTATATGACAGACATGATATTTGATGCACCTTATTTGATTGGCTAATTCTTTCTGAACCCACATGCATGCATCTTAGCTTTCGAGATAGCCATTACGCATGGTTGATCTAAGGATCCCATTCCCCACTACTTGTGACATCATTTGTTCAGTTGATTAAATTCTAGATTGTAAGATAGTTATGATGTAATGAATGAGTTAGAACATATATGAGATAAAAATTGAACTTAAACCATGATATTTATATGACATTATGATGTGAGTGATCCTAATCCTCACTACTCGGGATTTTTGGGGTACCAAAGATGTTAATTAGCTAGTCCTAATTGGCCTACAAGCTCTGTTCCAACTATTACAAGTGTTATGTCCCAAATCCCTATCGAGTAATCTCCATAATATTGAAGTGTAATGTTTAAGTTTCTCTTAATAAATTACCTTTGTTTTTAAATATTGAAGGAATTATTTGATTTACTTCATGATAAAAAGAAAATTTTATAATTTTCAAGCCCTATGAAGTGGACTTTGAAAGAAAGTTATAGTGCTTTTGGAGTGTTTCTTTATTTTTGATGATTTATTTACAGATATGCAAATAGACCAGAGGTTTACTAAAAATTGTTTTAAATAGTAAATTATTTCTTATTGATGGTTGTTTATATATTTTATTTTAAATACTAAATATATGATGACAAGGTTTGTAACTTAAGTTTTACCAAGTATATTTCAATTTTAATAAGTTACAAAGAAATGAAATATTTTCATTGTATTTTATTGAGTTAAATTTATATTTAATTAAAGATATGTTCAAATGATTTTTTTTACCTATTAAGTATTTATGATTATAGCAAATGATATAGAAATATGTTATAAAAGGGCTGAGGGAGCATTATTTTCCCAATTTTCTTCTCTTCCTCGAAAAGCCCAACTGCCTTCTTTTCTCCTTCAATATTCCTCTTCATGTGAGGTAGCACACCAGTAGCAGTAACAAATTTTAGTGCCACCATCGTAACCCAACTGGTCTTCAATTGCTGTCCAATGGTGGAGGTTGGTGAATATCTAATTAAGGCTGAAACTTCCTGTTAGCCTAGCTGTGGGAGATTGATTAGCATAGCTATCATTTCTTCTTCAGTTTTGATGTTGAAAAATAATTTTATTTGATGTCATAATCTAACCATATACTTTAAGTGTTTGTTCTTTTTACAGACTTAAAGTTGATCAAGTGGCATTGAAGATTTCAATAGATTCAACTTAGTCTTAGGGTTTATTGATTTTTATAAGATCTTTTGTAAGTGTAATCCAATTAGTCTTTGATTCAAATATTTTGCTAAAATAATTTTTTGAGGCTAAAATAAATCAAATCAAATGAGTTTAAATCAAATTTTTCTAACCATATTTTCTAATGCATTCTCACAAGTTAAATTTTTATAAAATATTTCTTTTCCATTTTATGAATCGATTCATAGAAGGAATATTTTGGAATGTACTCAAACTGATTCCCAAATTGATTTGTGAAAAAAGGTTTTTGAAAATGTATTTATTGTAACATTAGAAAACATTTTGAATCAATTATGCAATTAATACATAAATCTTTTTACATAGAGGGTAATCAATTCACGCATCGATTTGATCATGAATTTCTTCATGATTTTCACAAGCTAAATCGATTCACAAATTGATTAGTCAGCTATAAGTTAGTTATGACCGCTATGAATTAATTCCTGAATTGATTCAAGAACTCAAAATCATTTAGTTTTAAATGTCGGTTATAGCAACTATAAATACCCTCTCACACTTATTTTTAACACAAAACTCATATTATTCTCTATCTTTTTGAGTACAAAAATTAGACAGAACTCTTATGCTTCACTTAATCTAACTCAGCCTCTTGAATCGACAATTGATTAACTACTTGGATCAGATTCTCTAGGGATTATATAGTTAATTGTTTGAGATTTTCATCTTAAGCTCTGGTATTGTCTTTCTTTTATCATATTCTTGTTTACTTTTTGATTTTTGAGGTTGATCATGAATTGGAGATACAAGGTAGAGATTGATATTCCCTTGCATCTTCTATTAGTTGTAAAGTTGTTTATAATTAAGCTGAAGGTGTATTATTAGTGTATCTAGGCTAGGCAAGAGCCTAGTGAAATCTTGTCATAAACTAGTTTTCAAGAGCCTGGTTTAAATACTATGAATTGTAATAAAAGAGATCATCTAATTGAGGATTGATCCAATGGATGTAAATTTCATTTACGAGTTGAACCACTTTAAAAACCCTTGTATTTCTTGATTTATCTTTTTTGCATTACTATTATTTCTATACTACTAACGTTCTACTGTATATCTTGCACACTAATACAATTTTAATATTCTGTATTGCTTAATCTAAATAAGTGAAATTGAATTCATCACAATTCCAATCACTTCAATACATTCTTTATCTTTTAATAGAAAATCTTTTTGAAAAATCTTGTACAATAAGAATCCAATCTTTCAAGCTTAAAAAGTATATAATTTACTAATGTAAAAAGGGAAAAATCCATTTTTTGGGACCTTTAGTCGGTATCAGATATTTTTCTTAAAGAGAATGGATTCTAGCTTCACATTGTTGCTAGAATGTCCTTTTATGAATAAGCCACTTGGTTTCAATTGACATCACTACACTTATTGGTAACAAAAGATTAAAGACTTTATTGAAGCAACATATATTGATATGTGGGAACTTGTAGAAAAAGGTTATAATCTAACTCAAACACTAATAAATGGTATTGTTTAACCTAAGCCTAAGTCATTATAGACAAAAGATGAAAGAAAGAAGCATATTTTTGCATCTAAAGTAAAATGGATTATTTCCAACTCACTTTCCCCTAATGAGTGTTAAAGAATTTCAAATTATATAACTACAAGGTAGATTTGGGATACCTTAAAAGTATCTCATGTGAGTCAATTAAAGATTTAATTTAAAGATTCACTGCCATCACTAACCAGCTTTTGTTACTTGGAAGAAGTTTTGATAATACAGACTTGGTCTTTAAAGTCCTAAGATCTCTCACTGAAGAGTGGCAGCCAAAGGTCATAGCCATAAAGGAATCTCTAAAGATGGGGAGAACATCAATCTAGGAGCTCTATGGAAACTTAGAAAAGCATGAATTATAGCCCAAGAGATATAGAAAAACTAGTGATGACAAAAGGAAGAGAAATCTAGCACTCAAGGCTACATAATCCTTTGAAACTGATGATAAGGAATTTGACACTGATGAAGAAGTTGGTGAGAAAGATTAAGTGGCACTCCTTAACAAAAAATTATAGAAATTATTAAAGGAAAAGAGGAATAAAGAAAAGAGAAAACCAATTCCACAAAAAAGGAATCAAAAAGATATAAATGAGCAAGAGAGTTCTTCATATACCTTTACCTATTATGAATGCAAAAAACCTAGACATTTCAAACCAGAATGTCTAGTATTCCAAAAGAAATAGCTTGAAAATGAGAGAAAGAAGAGACAACTGAATTTCAAGAAAAGCAGTCTAGCATTTTTGGATAATGAACAAGCTGAATCTATAGATGATGAAGAAGAAATTGAAGAAGAGGCACTTCTCTGCCTTATAGCTAGAATTAATGATGAAGATGAGGTATTTAGAACCCAATCCTTCTTCTATCCTAAAGATGAGCTTGATTCCCCTGATCTCTATTCTAGTGATTATGAATCTAACTCTGTTGATGATAATCAAATTGATGATTAGTATGAAGAGTTATATGATGTTTTGAAAAAGGCTAAGAAAGACTTAAAACAAGCTAGAGTAGAAAAAGAAGCCTTGCTTGACAAGATTCAACAAATTGAAAAAGAAAAGAATGATCTTTATGACTTGGCTGAAAAAGTTGAGTGAAAACAAAGTTTTTGATCAATATGAAATTTATAAATCTAACATAGACACATTGACCAAGGCTTTACATGGTTTTACAAATAGCAAAATGAGATTAAATGATATGATGGAAAATTAAACTGGCTCTCAAAACAAATTTGGTTTAGGATATAAACAGCAATCTAAGAGAGAATCAAAGAAAAATTCTAGAGTTGTGGAGTCTATTAGACACATTACTTGCTTTTACTATAACCAAAAGGGACATCATATTAAGTGTTGTCCTTATAGAAATGGTATATATGAGTTGAAAGTAAATGAAAAATTGATTTGGCTACCAAAATCACTTACCTCTGTTAGAAATTTTGTTATGTCTGCTAACACTTTTGGACCTAAGACTTTATGGGTACCACAAATGCAACTGTAATTCTTGATTTGCAAGTATGTGGGAGACACAAAAGTAATCTATTGTTCCTAGATAGTGGATGTTCATGACATATGATAGGAAACAAGGATAAGTTCATTTCTCTTAAACACATAATAGGAGGTAAAGTTACTTTTGGTGATGATGGTAAAGGTAAAGTCAAAGGGATTGGTAAGGTTCCGAAACTACCAAATTGTTTTATAGATGATGTTTTGTTTGTAAATGGCCTTAAGCATAACCTACTTAGTATTAGCTAGTTTTATGATAAGGGAAACCAAGAAATTTTTAATTATAATAAATGCCTAGTCATAAACAACAATGACAAATAGGTTACACTGATAGGTAGTAGGATTAAAAATATCTACATGATAGATCTAGGTTCAAAATCAAACTTAGATTCCACTTGTCTGATTAGCATAGATGATGACTCATGAATTTGGCATAAAAGACTAGGACACGCCAGCATAAATATAATTAAAAAATATCTAAAAAGGACCTATTGCTTGGATTGTCTAAGTTAAATTACACCAAGGACAGGATATGTGATGCATGCCAAAAAGGGAAGCAAGTAAAGTCCTCATTCAAATCTAAAAAAATTGTTTCAACCACAAAACCTCTTAACTTACTTCACATGGAATTGATTGGTCCATCTAGAATCAAAAGTTATAGAGGTAACTTTTATATTCTTGTGATTGTAGATGATTATTCAAGGTTTATGTGGACCCTATTTTTATCACACAAGAGTGACACATTTGAAGCTTTTAAAAGGCTTGCAAATGTAATTCAAAACCAAAAAGGGTATTCC
>JANHAO010007502.1:0-20105 GCA_026873985.1 Saraca asoca
TAGCAATAAATTTATTTACAAGCTTGTACAAGCTCAATTAAATTAAAACCCCTTTTAATTCAAACACAATTTCTCCAAATTGCTCAAACAAATTCATAAATCAAGATTGGCTTCTAACAAAGCATCATGACCATTCAAATGCTAAGAATAGAATTGTAGAAATCAAAACTTGTCATGACAATGTGTTAGTATGTAATTCAATCCCTATATCTCTTGATACTCAAATTGGACTTAGGGTATGGTTCAAGTTTAAACCTTATGAATGTCCAATCTAGAGTTATGTTTGACCATGCGTTATCTCACAATCATTCATATATAAAACTCCTTTTATGTATCATTAATTAATTATACATAAAACTCTTTTTATGCATCAATCAATACATGGGCATATGATTTTGATCATAGCACAAATGTCAAAACATATTTAGAATATTTTTTCTTCGTTATCAAGGGGGATGAATTCCATCTTGATCAATTTCTAACTTCATGTATTTCATGGTGTACCTAAAATTATTCATATCTACTCTTTAAGAGTGCAAACCTAAAATAAGATCAAAGTACATAACTCCATACAAAAGATATTGTCTTGATCTCATGTCTAGGGATCACTTACACCACCTTTCACATGAGAACTCCATCGGCACTTGGTAACAATCCAAATGGTTTCTCATAGATAGTCAATCCAATCATATGTTTCATTATATATACCTATATGTTTGTCCATATATCTCATATCAAATAGTGTATGAGATCATTGCATTCTTCTAAAGAATGTGACATAACATATACTAGTTTACTTAATAATAATTGATATCTTATTTTTTCAATAATTCCACAACCAGGGATATTTAGAAATTATAATTATATGTACAAATTATCCTATAATTACAATCTCCATTGTAATTTATTTGTACACAATTATATTTTCAAGGATTTTATCCAAGATAGTGTGTGTGTGTGTGTGTGTGTGTGTGTATAATTATGTTTTATTAAATATGTTAAGATATATAATATCCATATCATTACAATAATTGTGTCTTGGGTAGGAGAAAATTTTGTGTGTTAATTTCCCCATTTGTTTTTGTCCTTATATTAGTTTTGATAGTGATGAAATCAATCTATTAATGTATGTTAGAGTTGAAAGAAAATAACCTTGTTGAAGACATTGATACTTTGTGTCATCATTATCCTAGTTCTCTTCTATTGTACATCTCTTGACATTAGTGTTTTGTTTCTTTTAATCCTAGTTCTAGTATAAGCTCCTTCTAGCCTATACATTTATATTTTGAAGACAGTAAAGAACTATTGGTAATTAAGGGATAGAACTAATGGTATAAGCTACAAGGTAAATTCAAGCTTATTGTTGGACAATGAAACACTTTTGAGAGAAACCAGATATCCAAGATTGAGAGATACATTTGCAATCAAATGATAAATCACTTTACTTATGCATTTATGTGCACTTATCTGCATATATACCTATGAGAATCTAAATAAGTGGGATCAGATTAATAAGACAAATACCAAATGCAAAGTGAATAATAGTTTGCAAGAGAAAATAAATAATTACAGAAATAGTCATTTTAGTTAGTAAAGAAGGTATTTTCCCTCTTAACAGATTGCTTAAAAGACAAGTCAAGTAGCTGCAAACTAAAAACTTTGATGATGAGATGCAAACTAATGTAATATGTAATCATTCTGTGTAATTGCTTATTTATAGTGTCATGTCTATTATGCTTTTTGATATTGCAATAGCTTTGCATGACAATTTTTCCAAGAATGGAAATCAACTTGATTTCGGGAATTTTATTTCTATTTATATTTTGTGGGTCTTAGATTAATTCAACACTATTTGGAATTTGGAAGAAGGGATTTTCATAGAATTATCAAATTATAAGGCTATGTTAAACTTGGAAGGGAACATTTTGATGATGTTGTGCTTGAGCCAATAAATTTTTGTTGGATGTATAAGGGTAAAACAATTTCTTATTTTTCTTATGCAATGCATTGCATCTTGTGGAATGTCAAATACAATCTTTGATGATGAGGCTTGTATGCCTAATGATATAGCTAAGGTGAGAACTTGAGTTTAGGTTTCTGATTTTCCAACTTAAACTGATAGAGTCTTGGCAAGTTCAGCTTGATTTATTGTTATGTTATATCAAAAGTTATTTTTTTTCATTTATAAGATTTGGTTCCTACATTTTAAGAAATTAAACTATGTTATTTGCATGCTTATGTCCTTGTAAAACTAAGTGTACTATGGTGCACTACAGGTTGTTGAGGAGATTGGGACAAAGGTTAAGTATCAAAAAGATTTTCTCGAACAGCAGGTAAGTTATTGCTAGATAACTTCTATTTATCATCTTTTTTGTTTTTGGAGTAAGATTCTTTTAGAAAATAATTACTTGGAGTAAGATTCTTTTAGAAAATAATTACTTGATAATCATACGTCATGTTTTGTTATATTGGACAAAATTTTTAGATCTATGTAGACAGCTATTGTGTTTGTTTCATTCATCCTATTCTGTTCCAACTATTGTATCACATCTCTGACTTGTTCTATAAACCTCTATATTTACTTGTAATCATTCCTGCTTGCTATAAGACAACAATTCTTGTGGTCTAGAATCACATTCAAACAATATCATTTATTTGATTTAAGAAAATTTGGCAATATTGGCCTGACTATATATCATTTATCATTTATTGTATGTGTATTTTGGTTAAATAATTGTCTTGCTATTAGTGCGCATGGTAAGCTAGTTGGAAAATTTCCCTTTCTTTCTTATTGTTGCGAACTGGATACACTCTCCCATTATTCTAATTGGGACATATTCATTTAAATTTATCTTTTGATGTTGCAATCTTTTACTTGACATATTTTAAAAAATATCTAGCTCTTCAAAGTTGTAATGTGATATTTGCATTACTTTTCAAGTTCCATATATGTTTTACGCCAATGCACATGAGAAAACACAACTATGTTAGTACAATTCCAAAGTCTATCCAAACTTAAGAAGTAGCATATTAGTTATGACTTACAAGTAGCTTATTCATATAAGCCTTTATTTTCCAATTAGCTTATTCATATAAGTCTTTGTTTTTATTTAAATGACTTCCAAATGTCTTCGTTCGATCAATCATACCACGGGCTCAGAGGAGGTCAAGGCAGGAAACTGGGTCCCAGAGGTCCACTTGTGAGAGGAGGTCAAGGAGGGCACACATCACTATCATACTTACCCATCCAGCAACTCCATAGCATCTTTATCGTCGACTGTGTTGCTACCACTCTCAGAATAACACCTATCATTGTTGCCATCACAACCACAATAGTCACCATCACATATGCAGTTGCGGTCACTACGACCACCATAGCCACAACCACAATCATCTGGTAGGTCTCAGTAGTAGACTTAAGGTCCTCATGTCATCCAATATCACCTCCACCCTTCCATGGGGTAGATACACTACAGTAAGGTGTAGGTTCACCCAACAAACAACTTGTAGGTATCTTTTTTTATCTTATGATTTTGTGGTTATATTTTATCATGTTTACCAACTTAATCATTGTTAGATATGTTTGCCTTTGTGTATTTTTATTCCTATTTGAAGCCTGATTGTTGTGAGGCCTTACAACTTTGTTAAGGACATCACTAAGTGTATACAAGCACAATTGGATGAGGTGTCTACCATGTACAACAGTTTGTTTGATACATTACAAAGTCATTAATTCACCGCTTAGTTAGTGAGTATTATACCCAAACACTTCACTAATATTTATAAGTATTTTAGAAAGTTTACCACATAGTTGTATCTTGTTTGGAATGAACGCAGTCCACTTACAAGTGGAAGCCTGAGGTGGATCATTTAATAAAAAAGAATTATGAGCATAAGGCTAGCTACAGTTATAAAGGTACAATGGACTCTCCAATCTTCTAAGATTTTTTTTTATTTGTAATCATTTCATTTTTCTAATAATATTTGTTTTTTCTATAAAAAATGAAGGTACAATGGATTGTACTAGAAAATAGTTGCCTGAGAAGCCCCGTTGGATGGTGATGCAATATTCAACGGTCTTCCAGATGAGTGGAAAAAGAACGACTTCAAGAAGAAGCAAGAGATCAATAAAAAAAATAATGCATCCACCGTTAGCAATTCAATGCACGCTAGGGGGTCAGCCTCTATGTCTTAGCATAAGAGAAAGCTGGTAAGTAAAAACAATTAATTTTATTCATTAAGTTATGTTGTTTGGTTGAAGTTACTTAAGTGTTTGTTGGTATCATTAAATGCAAATAGAGTTGCTAGTATGTTCTCCCACTAATGTGAGCTTTTCCTATCCACCCACCTAATCAAGGGGATAGAGGAGTTTGTTGATGAGCGGTCTCCACAGAGCTATGTAAGTCATTATACTTCACCTTAGTTTATGCATTATTATTTTGTCTATTATTATAATAAAATAATACATTAACTTTTATGTAGGCTAACTATGAACAGCTCATAAAGGAGCACTTATCACAGTACTCGACAAACCTGGGCGAAGATGGGAGCAATGATCCCCAACTGGATGAGGGCAAGGATGGGAGCAATGATCCCTAACTAGATGGGACAATCATCTAGTTGGAGGCAATTAGGGGTAAAAATCAAAGGGGAATGGGCTCAAAAGTGTAATACCTTGGAAAATAAAATAAAGAAATAAAATCAAATATATTTCTAGTGGACCAAAGCAAAAGCTTTAAATATTTCTTTGTGGCAATAATGTAATTTTCCCTTTTGCAAGAGGTCCTTATTGAAGACATCAATGTTTTAATAGGGCTAAACTACAATTTTAATTGACCCAGAGCTGGCCTTCTTCATTGTGTGCTCTCGCAAACCTTCCCCTGCTTCTATGTTGTCCTCTGCTCTAACCACCATCTTTGTCTCTCCTCCAACCGATGAGCTCTAGCACTTCTCCTTCTTCCTTTCTCTTCTCCAATGCTTTCTCTTCACCTATCTAGCTCGGTAGCTTTTCTTTCCTTCTCCCTTGATGCATCTCGATCTAAGCTCGAGTTGGCTTTCCAGTGACAAACTGACTTAATCCAAGTTACCCTTCATCACTTTATATGCTATTTTAATGATACTCCCACTGAAGAACCAAGCACACTGATGTCAATTTTTGAGTTCCATCCAAATATCCAAGTAGGTGATTCTGCTATTTGATTTTTGAAATCTCAACTTAGATATTGAAGTCTAAAGTTCGTGTAGGATAGGTGTGCTCAATTAAAGGACTTTAAATTTAAGTTCAAGGATTGATTTTAATACTAGTTATACCCAAATAGTTGAGTGACTCAAATTCTCAAGTTAGGTGACCTAGCATTTTATGGAACCTTCTTGCGATATTGACCATTCCTTTTGGAAAATTTTATCAATTAAGAACTTTCAAAGGTGAGTAGATAATCCTACTCTCTTAGTAAATTCCATTTTATAATATGAAATAATTTTGTTATATGGAACATTATGATTTTTGAATGATTGGATTTTTTATGTTAATTTTTTGAAATTATGCATTTTATATTGATTTATGTTATTAGAACTAGTAATTTCATTTTACCATCTGATGTATAAATATGAAAATGATTTAGTATAATTTTTAGTGTTTTGTAATGATTATTATTTACAAAAGCAATGATTTCATATTACTGTGATATGGAATTTCTGACATTTCTGAAGTTTATGCTACCTAGAATGACTGACAATATCTCTTGACTTCTAACTTCTGATATCATGATCTGAATAGAAATGTTTATTATCTCTAGTTATAATGGGTAGCATAATGTTTTTCGATTGATTAATTGTTTTGAAATTCTTGATCAATTGGAAATTCCTTGGAAAACCCTCAAGTGTGCTTGTGATTAGAATATATTAGAGAAATAAGAGGGAGAATATCTGAATATCTGATTAGTGTGTTTGGATGGATTATGGCAATATCTATTAGCTATAGTTACCTTTAGGTATTATCCTTTGGATTTCAATTATGTTTGAGTAAAAGAGTAATTACAAAATATTTTTCTACTTGAATACTGGTAAATTTTAGAAGACCTTATTGAATTTCTCTTGTGTTTACACCATGATGATTATTTTTCATAGTATCACACTCTGTTGCACCATATTTTGATCACTTGATTTTCTCAATGAATGAAAGTTTTCAAACCTATTTTGAGATTGTGACTTTTGAACTGGTAAGCTTATCTTCATGAATGTATACATATTTTATCCTTTGGATTTTGAATATGAACTATGAACTGAGTTTTAGTTTTCTATGGGATTATTTGCTCACTGAGTTTCTATGAAACTCACCCTATTTTTCTCTATGTTTTTCAGAGCCCAAAGATACCCCCACTGTTGCTCCTCATCATTCTAGTTCAGGATCTGCTCATTGATCGAGTAGATCAACTTTTGTAGAGTCTAAAGGTATATTGATGGTGAAAACTATGCAAGTTGGTAGAATTGTTGTATGCATGTATTTTGAGTGGTGAATGCCCAGTAGGATAGAGACTTGTGTTATCTAGGCTATTGTGAGGCTGTTGTGATTTTATTTTGTTGTATAGGATGTACATAGGGCTTGTAGCCTTGTCTGTTGTAAAGGCCTTGTGCCCAAGTGTCTGAAAAACAAAGGAAACTCTATCAAATTTTTTATAAAATTTAAAATGTAAATATTTTCTTGTGCATTAATATAATTTTGGTCTTGGATATGCTAAGTTAAATAGAAAGGATTTTGCATTATTAAGCTTGTAGGAGATTTCCTAATAGTAACCTTCTACGCTAGTCACATTTCGTGGATCAGGGCATGATAAGAAGCCCATTTCATGACCACCAATGCCACCTCTAGGACGTCCCAATCAAGTCCTTAAGTTGAGGAACTACAACAAAAGTTGGCGATGGCAAGAGTGGCAATTGCCCAAGAAAAGACCAAGATGAACTCTCAATAATGCCAAATCAAGGAGCATGCTCAAATGCTATGGAAGTTACTCAAGAAGACGGGAGTCTCAAACATACCTCCTTTTGTAGCAAGCATGTAGCAGTAGCCCCTTCCCAAAGAACCTTATGATAAGGAGCAAATGGATGATGCCAATGATGCAAATAAGCCATTCCACTAGACTCCATCTACGTTTTTTATGATTACTATATAGAGATTTGTTACATTGATTTTTTATTCATTTTTCAGCTAGTGGATTGACATTATTTTCACATTTGATTGATTGTTACATTGATTTGATTCATATGAATTGAATTTATTCATTTCATTTTACAATGTATGAAATATTATGACTATCAAATATTTCCTAATTGAAATGTGTTTGAATTAAATTATTTGCAAGTCAAATGGAATGGGTTGACATAAAAGGAAATAAAATAGGCCCATAATACCACAATTGGCAATAAATTAGCTCATAATTCATTAGTTAGTTATGGAATTAGGGATGAAAGTGCCTTTAATTATACAACTAACAGCAGACTTAGTGGCAGATCATTTTATTCCATAGCTAGCAATGATTTACCAACGGATTGCACAAATATTCTCTTCATTTTGCGATGGATTTAATGATAGAAAAACATATTCATATTTTAAATTAAAATATAGCGATTAAATGTATCGGTCACTATAAATAGATGATCATTTTTAAATAATAAATTTCTTTAATCATATTCAAAAATTAGGAACAAAATTAGTGATGAATTCATAAATTTTAATTTTTTATCGACTCCAACTTTATGTTTACTAAAACTTTTCTGCGGCTAATTTCATTGCTGAATATTTTAGTGATAGATTCTTTCATCAAGCCTTTATTCTTGTAGTGAATATTGTTTACTCCAAATGTGCTTTTCCTTGTTAGTGCTTCTCAAACATATCATCATGATACAAAAAAAAAAAATCCAACACAAATAACTTTTTATTTTTACTCTAATACTTTCTCATTCCCCTTCATATTTATAAAAGATCATAAAACATGATCATACGTGCACATAAGTTACACTATTCACTTAATATTGTTCACAATAACTCACTCAGCTATACACATGCCAATTTAAATTGGTACATTAAAAAATATAAACTATTTATAACTATTCAGATTCATTCATGTTATATTGAGTGAGAATTTGTGTATAGATTTAAGCTCCCTTGCATAGTTACATTTGCATGCATTTGTTCTAAGTTGACACAAATGGTTTCTTGGCTTTCGCATGTAGGCAATATGATGGCATCGGTGGACAACCCATCAAATGCAGTTGAATTTTGGGCACTTCCATAAATGAAAAATCATCCTGAGCTGCTTCAGAGAGACACTAAAGAATTAGACAGTGTAGTTGGGAAGGACAGGCATCTTCAAAAATCAAATTTCCCTAAACTCAACTAAACTATGTCACCCCATTGACTATTTTAACCTTCCCCATGAATGTCCCTAATGCTGACACAGTCATTGCCAATTACTTCATCTCAAAGGTTAGCAATGTATTTTCAAACAAACAAGGCCTTGGCAGAAACCCTAAAGTTTGGGATGAGCCTCTCAAATTCAAGCTAGAAATAATGAGTCTTTAGTAATTTGGCTTTGGCAGATTCAAATTTAGACTCATAATCTTTAAGACATGAAGACTTAGGGCTGTCCAAAAATCATGCATTGCAGTGCAATGACTTTTACCTTGTTTGTTAGGTTGACTAAGGCTTCACTTGGATTTGGATTCGTGTATGGAGCAAGAGCATACATGGATTTAAGAGAGATGCATATGATATTTTGAAAATAATAGACAGCCTAAGTGTTGACTGAGTGTCACCACTTTTCTACGCTCACTTTCTTACATCTTTATTGAATATGTGATGTTTTTGTAATATGTAACGAAATCTTTAATTTAAATTAATTAATTACATTCACTTAAATTTCGATTTAAATTCCATATCAAATAAAAATGAGTACTGTATTCTAAGATTTGCTTAAAGGTTCAAGACTTAAAACATTAATTAAAATAACATGGCCACTTAAAATAATATCACATAATTTTATATTTTAATCTCAATTTTTTAAATAAGATCATTGACCAAAATTTACTTTTCTCACCTTCACAACAGATAACACCTCTCACCAAATATAACCTATCATTTAAGTTACAATATTTTTTTAATATAATGTTGATTTTAATAAATTTCTTATATTTTGGAAAACACTTTATTTTCAAAGTAATCCTATAATAAGCGGGGGAGCATATTGCAGGCACTGGGTCAAACTTGGTATTTAAATGTTTTATATTTTGAATAAGAGTTTGATCCCTCTTATTTTGAGAAATTATTAAGTGATAATTTTTTGCCGTCACAATTAGTAATCACATTTTTTCCTACTTGTTTGGGCTGTTATAAATGAATTTTATTTTTGTGAAAAATAATTCTCACTACAAATAATTGTATATAAAAACTCAAGTAGGAAACAAAATCTAATATCTCATATTGTCAATCATAAGTTTTATAATTCATAATATATATCACATACAAGAGATGCAAGAATTCATAGTACACATCTATCAAAAAAATGGTTCAGGCTCTCTTCTATTGCAAACTAGATAGAGCTCAAATTTTGCAATTGCCCTCTATATATTCACTATCAACTCCTCATGGTCTAATCACCATTTCTCTTCTATTGTAAAGTAGCTAGTAAAAGTTTGGTAGTCAATGCACTATTATTAATTTCAAAAAAAAAAAATCTACAATAAAAAATGCTATTCAAGCCAATCAACCGATGTTAGAGATTTGGTGTCATAGTCTTCTTGTTTGAAAACCTTCAGAGCCACGTAACAGCCTGCCAATGACAAAAAAAAAATCCTAATTTTAGAAAATTAATCCCCAAGAATTTGACAAAGTCCCCTACATTAAGATGTCTCAAGATTCTCCTATGACAGAGAATGTAACATTTCATGAATGTATAAAAAAGCACTAACAAGAATCATCTTGGCAAGAATCAACTAGCAAATCCTAAAGTTACTCATAAGGAATATTGAGAGAAAGTGTAAACCATATCATACTATTAAAGCTGAAAATTAAATATGCTAACGAGGGAATGGATCCTATATAGTAGAAATTTAAGCAAAAAATAGTAAGCTAAACAAAAAAAACTTCTGGCTCAAGATCAAGGTGAATAATGGGTGATAGCTTATTCTTATGGAAATAGCTCCTTCCCCTGCATAATTTTAAGACAAAAACAAAATTGGGTTCACAAAAAAATAAACACAAAGTTTAAGAAGTGAACGCTATTGCACTCCATCTAGAATCTAATTAAAGTCAATTTTTTTAGCAAAATAAAATAGATGTTGCTAAAGTCTACATTGAATAAAATATTTCTCTAGCAAGTAAGAGCCAATGTGAAACCTTCAAAGCAGTTCATGAATCACAATTCAAATAACAAAAATGTTGAAAAACTATATGTATCTTACTAAATGCTGAAAATGAAAACACATAAATCATTTTATGGCATGAAAGAGTAAAGGACCTTGCAATATCAAGTGCAAATCTCATGACTGTTGTCAGTTTCAAAGCTCCTTTTCTTTTTAAGAAAGCATGAAGACCTCCCTAATCCATGAACAAGTAAAGTAAATCAAGAAAACATTTTCTATGAAATCATAGTTAAACTTCATCAAACTAAAATCCCAAGAAACACCAAATAATCATAGTTCATGCAAGTAAAAGACGGGAAAAACCTTTGAAAGAAATTTCATCTGTTACAATCATCATCAAACTACTTTGAGTCATGGCACCCAAAAACTAGACAATATTTAGATACCAAATCTTCTGAAATAATACAAGATCATCTCTAAATGCTTTCCTACAAAAAGTCAATTAATTTAATTATTATGAACTTATACAATGTAGTGACAACAATCTCTGGTCAAGGTTTATGAACAATCCACACTTTGTCCTCATTAGTAAAGACATCGTCCTTAAATTTTTTAACAGCAACCTTTATTCCACACCAAAATGCACTATAGAAAGTTCCCTAACAAATAAGTTCAGATTAGGAGATTCAAGAATCTAATAATAGCCTTATTAGTTCCAACAATATGAAATTTTTATGATACAAAGCTACCATCAAGATGGTGAATAATAAAGGAACAAGGTTATAGACTTATTAGTCCCAAAAAGTTCCTAAAAAACCAATCAAAGGATTTCTTACATCAACTTTGAGAAAAAAAAAACTAAAAACTAAAAGAATCAAACTCACAGTGATAACTTTACCTTTGTTATATCCACACTATTGGTAAAATCAAGTTTTCTGGGATTGATTTCATATGCTAGGACTTCATGTGCATGATTAACACACACAGGGGAAATCTAAAACAATATGATAAAATTATATGAATCCAAAAAACCAAAAGAATGCTAAAAACTATATACTTATAAGTGCTACGTCTTCAAAGTATCATTACTATTGTCAATTTCCACATCCTAGAGACTTTTCTCCATACTTCTCCAATAGTTTGATCACATCATTATTTTTATAATGCATAGCATTTGCAAGAGGTTGTATAAGAGACATGCAACCAAGAATCCAATAATTACATATCTTATAACAATAAGTAATTCTCAAATGAAAGCCATATAAATTTGGAATAAAAATGCATATAAAAACAAATTAATTTTGAATAAAAATGGAATTCAACCAAAAAAAAAAAGCAAGAAACCTACTATAGTATATTTGCCACAACCAATAGATTTGGAATCCCGAAATACAATTGTAATGGAACATTATGATAAAAGACCCAATTCCAAGTACATACATAGATATATACATACATGTATATAAAGAGCATAATGACACACACTACTAAAAATGCATAAACGACTCATTAAATAGGCATCGAATGAAAGGTAAACTGACAGATATATAAGCATGGTGGAATTTTTGTAAACATGAGGAAAATTATAATGTCAATTCTTATTAAATAACTAGCATCTAAACTAAAGATCGCATTTGATGTAAGTTCAATTAAGGAACTGGCGTACTTTTAGAATTATTTAATTTGTACTATTTAGGTTTAAAGCATCTTTAAAATCTATAGCTCCTCAATTGTCAGAAAATTTTATTCATTTATCAATTAAATTCTTATTTAATTATACTTCAACGAAATTTTTATAATACATAGTTAAATAATTTTTATTAATGTATCAATTAAATTTTTAATCAAATTATTTACATACAATTAATTTACTGATATGAAAATATTATAATTAATTTTTCATTCTCCAGGATTACAAAATTGTAAAATTCTCTAGTGATTATTAATTTTTTCCATTTTACCAAAACTGCAAATTTTTTAAAATAGATGTGATGCATTTATAATACATAGTGAATATTGTTTACACATCGGTTCTAACATATTAACCAATGTTTAAAGTCTCTGTGCATTATAAAAGGTCAGTGCATCCCTTTGACTCTCTTTTTGTTCTAGTTTGCTCTCAATATTTATTTATTTTTTCCTTTTTCTTTCTCTTTTGTTGCATAATTTCATTCTTGTCACACCCCAAGTTTTGGAATGCAACTAGCATAGGTAGGCGTCTGATGACATCCACCTACAAATCTTACACTTACTTTTTCAATGCATATTACCTGTTAAACTTCAAAAAGAACAGCAACAAAATTTTCTCTTTCAACATGTTGGTAATTTTGATTCACTAATAGAGAAACTTTTAACAAATTTGAATAGAATTCCATCTGTGTAACATGTTTTTCAATATCAAAACTTTTTATACAAATCTCAACTTTTGACGAACATTACATTATATAAAAACATAATGACTCAATGCATGTCTAAATGATCTTATTTACTGCCAACTATTCCTTTTAGTATTATGCCATACTTCTCAGCCAAGGTGGTCCCTAAGACATTGAGCAATCTACATCCTAAAAACATTTTTATTTAAGGAAAACATAGCAAGCTTTAAAGTAACCCAATAAATAAATCACTTACTTTGTAGATTAACTATTATAAACAATTGCACTATTATCATAAATACCAATATGTAACCTTAATAAATTACAATAATACATAAACTAATCAAGACCAACATACAATTTAAACTTTCCTTCTAATCAATCTATCACTAGCAAACAATGAACAGAGCACAACATTCACACTCCTAAGTCCCAACTCATCTCTCATTTACCAATCATTCTCTACTTACTCATCTATGCAATTTGCCATCACATTTATTTATTTCAAACTTATGGATCATATATAGATGAACAAAGAGTGAGCTATCATCCTATTCATCTTGAATACCAATTAAAACTCATGACACACTACTAGTTCAATTCTAGGTTTTTTTTTATATAATTTATTTGACTCCAATATTCTACACTTATAACTTTGGTCACATTAATTATCACTCAAGGAACTCAAATCCAATATATCTCATCATCACATTCAACCAATTCTAATCAATATTGCTAATCAATGCAAGTACTGAAATGAACCTTCAAATACACTAACTTACAAATCAAACATTTAATCCCACAAAAGGCATTCTTTTTATGGTTAAACTCAGTCTTCTTTACCTAGAAATCCACCAATTCTTTCCTACATTCATGAGACCTATCACATCACTTAACACATCACTCCAATACTCTCTCCAGCATTAATTCAACTACACCTAATACCAGCATCAAAAGTATTTAAACTCATGTTTCTACATGCCGATTCAATAATAAAACATTTACGGGGAAGAAGGTTGTTATCATCCGATTAACACATGATCATTTTCAAAATACCATTCCAATTGTTTGCAAACATTGTCTTAATATTCAAAAACTTACATAAGTTAATCCTTACTGATAATCCAATCGCTTGCATAATTACAATCCTTAATCTACAATCTCTTGTATCATTAAATTTACTTGTTTCAACTTTTGATTATTGTATTCCATTTCCCATTCACATTATTATAGACACTTTGCACATTTTGGATGTCAAACTCAAAGTTCAAAGGCAACTATCCAAGGGGTTTGTTAAAAGTCTTCCAATAACTAAACTATCAATTTAGTAAAGTCCAATAAATATCAAATAAATGTTAAGGTAGATAATAAAATTTAAGGTAAGCACTAACCATATAAGGAAATTATTAATTTTGTAATTTCACTCAATCATCAAAAATGACTTTAGGTCATTCTTCTGCAAACAAGGACATCCTATAAATCATTTCTCATGGAATCTAAAATTCCCACCAATATTTTGTTATCCCAAAACTATGGCAATTAAGTATTAACATTTATAAACATTTAATGCTAAAAACCTCAGGAACCATGTCATAAAAAATTTTAACCATTTTCTACTTAAGGACAATAAAAGGTGGCACAATACAACTCATTTACCTAACACTCAAGAACACTATAACTACTCCAATTGGATTCTATTCAACATCCCTATACAATCTTATCCATTTTTCATTTTATGGCACTAAGCAAGTTTCATCATTCATTAATTTATATGAAGGTAAACAAATGTTAAGCTATGAACTAATCCACAACTAAGAAACAAAAGAAACATTTGCCAGGATAAATGAACTCATTTAAATACTAGTCCACAATAAAAAGAAACATACAAAATATTGACTAGATCCTAGCTATCTCACTTTGGAGCACATACCATTAGGAGACAATAACAATAGGAAAAACATATAAGAAATGTCTAGACTCAATATCAATTCATTTCAATGATCACAACGCCTTTTAAAACAATAATGATATGGAAAATAAATGAACATTGTCTAGATACTAATCAATTCACTTTGGCATACATAATTTCCACTCAATAATAATGATGATGTGGATATGAGGTGGCATTCTTAAAGTAACTTACCAATTCAATTGTTTTTCATTTCCATTCCTCTTCATTTCGCCTTATCTATCCAACATATTACTCTCCACTTATATCTTCATCATGTTAATGGTCATATACAATTTCAATTTGCATTTGTAGGTTGCTTGAAGAATCTTTTAAGGATCCACATCAATCAATCACAAACATAATCACTCAATTCAAAACACAATCATTCAATACAAAAATAACATTCTTTCACTTAGTCATCCCTGATACAATCATTCTTTAAACATGTACCATTTACAATAACACAATAAAGAAAGCTTCAAGGATCAGGTGAACTAACAAACAAATAAGTTCATGAACCTAACCATACAATCAATACAACTTAGTAGAAGAAGATCTAGACAATAACCTATAATATTTCAAAAACATTCCAACACATTTTTTTGTTCCAGAGCTCACAATTTGAATCGATCTTATTACATTATTTTCGCTATCATTATCACTAAATAGGACGTGCATTTATGCCTTGTGCTTCGAATCGATTTTTGAACTAATATTGTACAATTCAAATCAACCTTTCCTAACCCTATTTTTTATTCTAATCATGATTTGAATCATGTGTAGTTCTAGGCTTCCTAAAGGCTTACCACGTAGGGCAAGCAAACTTGCAATTTGAACTAAATTTCCTCTTGTTGAATCAAAGCACACATATTTGACTCCTTCTATTCTAATTGTGATTTTACTTGAATCTAAGATTTTGCGCTCATGATCATGATCACACGTCCAATTTTTATGCCTGACATAATGCAAGAACAACTATCTACAAGGTAACTCATTCCAACTCATATATTTCAACCATTTTAACCTAAATAACTAAATGATTTAACTATATGACGTAATTCCAATATATATATCATTCAATACTTTCACACTTTTTGTTTCAATTAAACATGCATCTCCATTTCATATATAATTACAATCAAATATATAGTTCAACTTCAGTATATCCATCAAATAATCTCAACTAAACTAGGTCATAAGCTAATATAAATCAATCTACATTAAATCACAAGGAAACCCAACATCCTACAAGTATAAGCAGAATGAGTGATTTACTTGCCTTAGAAAAATCCTTTGGATAGAAATTCATTCTTCCAAGAATGAAAGCAAGCAATACCACTTCAAGTCTTCTTTCAATTCACTAAGCACAACTAAAAACAACTTCAAGAATTTCCTATTTTCAACAAAATAGAGGCTAGGGTTTAAAGGGGTATTATCTTGACTCATCAAGAAAGCAATGAAAAAAGATGAAATTGATGCTACAAATACACTTATCTACCTGCCTCCAAGAAAGGAGGAAGAAGCTCCGGTGGTTGTAGCCATGGTCGAACTAGTGGCTGTCCAAAATAGGGCAGAAACCACTACAAAAAAAAATGCTCTTTAGCAACGGTTAATTGGCAATAGTTAAATAAATAGCCACTAAATTTCATTAATAACGATGGTTAACAAAACTGCCTCAATGTTTTATTGGATTTGTAACATTAGCAATGATTTAACTTAAACCACTGCTATTTTAAGCCCTAGATTGACCAGAGATAAAACCACTTTCGCATAGTCCTGAGTACCAGTGCGTTTTACCTCTATGTTTTTTGCCTAAAATGAAACCCAAACTCTTTCTTCCCACCCTCTACCTCTGCATGTTGACTGAAAATGAAACTCCAGGCCCCTACACTTTCTATGGTCATCCTCAAAGAATAGCTCTCATCAATCCCAGTGCTTGCAGTCAAACGGGGTTTATTTTGCTTGCAGTTGAACGACCGGTGTCTCTACCCTACTTTAGGTCCACATTTGCTGTGGTATATAACTAATAAACTTTCTTGTTTTGATGATTTTTATTTTATTTTTCCCTCTTGTTATGCTACTTGTTTGATTCATTTTCTCTACAAAGTTAGATTTTGGGCATGGTCACATTTTGCTTCTAATTAGAAAGCAATTAGATGTTACGAGTTTTGTATAAAAATAGGATGTGGGAATGCTATTTGTTTGGAAAACTCTACCAAGTTTCTTATTTAGAAGGATGTACAAGTCATGAGCCATTGGCCAAAGGATTAGGTTGGGATCTGCAACTCTTAACACCTGGTATTGTGAATATTGCTGTTTGGTTGGTAAATAAGTCCAGGAAGAAGAAACAATATGGAACCAAATTATAAGATTAAGTTAGGGCAACTTGACAATTAGAAATTAGCAAATTGGGCCATTTTTCAATTTACAAAATTTGAGCTTTATAATGTCAAATGAGCTTTATAAAATTAGCAGTGAGACTGGCTATCATATTCCTTTCAAATGTATAGAAATTAAAGATGCTATTAAGGATTCAAAGAGGACAAGTTCTCAAAATGATCATTCTTTTCTAGAAGTCTCTGAAAGTTCTGCAAAGTATAGAATTTTAATCGATGATTCATCTGCCTCAAATAGTAGATTGCAAGCTTACATCACTTACAGAAGCTGCATACCCCCACCTCAGCTACAAAAGAGAAGTTTTTTGTGCTTGGCTTTGGGGTGAGTTTAATTGTTGTGGTCCAACTTTTCTTGCCACATTAATTTGATTAATAGCTTGTGAAATTGGTTGATTTACTACTGATTGACAGTGAGTATGGTGTTATGATATTCTTGAATTAAATTTAACTATATTAAAGGATTATCAGCAATGCTTTTAACTCATTGGGCAACTGCTATTTATGTTTTTATTCTTTCAAGTTCAAAGAAGAATGTGTACTTCCACACCCATGTGTGTGACATCAGTTTCCTGAATAAACTTAAGTTGATATGCTGAAACAATAGTAACTTATTGACCACATATAATGGGGGAAGGTTGCATGCTAATTGTTTGAAGATGCAAAGCAAAGTACTGTCTATTACTTGGATCCTTTCATGTAGGCATGTGCTTTCTTTGAGATTCAGCAATTCATTGTCTCTGCTTGTCAGATTATAAACGATGTAGTTGTAGTAGTTGTAGTAATAGTTTTATTTCTTGAACTTCTTTCTGGGAAGGGGGCAGGTTTTCTGTGATTGGCACTTTATGAGCTAAAGTCTGTTAGTTTGGGACAATTGGCTAATTTTTCTAGTAGCATAGTCATAGGCCCATGGCATCTCATAGAAATGTGAATTTTTGTGGAGGGCTCTAGATAATGACCATTCTAACACATGCTAAAAATGAAAGTACTCTACTGTCTTAAGAAATTAATACCCTAATGTTCTGTTTTCTGCTAAGTGTTTTATCTTGACAGTTTTAACCGCTATGAAGTGTGTATATGTAAATGTGAGACTAGATGCAAGCATACTCTCAGTTGGAAGGATATGAGTTGTTTTTTTATCTCTTTGAAAATAAAAAATGAAATAATAAAGGCTGTGGCTGTTATAGTAGATTTCGTTGTTGTAAAACTCAGTTAAATTTGGTGCTCTACAAGTTGTTTATTTAATTATATCTGATGGGCATAATTATATATAAGCTAGTGTTTATGTATCTTGTGAAATACTTCGGACAGGGAGTTGTGATATTTTTGTTGCTCATTAGTGGATCAGTCATATACCTCAAAAAAAAAAAAAAGCAGTTTCAGTATCAGGTTTGGTAGCAAGAAGGGTTCCAACAAATTTTATTTTTTACGTATACTTTGGAATGTCAGATTCTCGACCACCTCCTCATTATCATCTATACTTTGGCATGTTGCCTAAAGACATCCCTATTCCCCCAGCTGGTCCTAATGAAAAAACGCTTCCTCCATCCACCTATTTTACTATAAAAGTTGGTTTCTATATATACCAGATTATCTCAAGTGTTTATGTAATGTTACTTGAATATGATAATGAGTTAATGAATAAAATAATATTTCAATCTTTATAACTTTTTCTTCCCTTTTTCTTTAGTTCTGTTCTTATTTCATTTGCTTTCATAATAAAATATTCAAATAACACTTTTTGACTATTAAAGAACAAATTGGCTAATTTCTTTTAGTAAACGCGGCAAAAGTCCTACTATATGTCACATCCCGTTCCCAAGGTATTTACCAGCTAGGCCAGCTTACGTATAGCATATCAAGCTATACCTAAAACTAAAACATATATGCAAATGCAATAAAATACTTTCCCGTGTTCATAATAATATAAATACAAGTCATTGTCTCTTTCTTGTCATATCAATAAATATGCATCTACCAATCCCCCCAAGGCCAAACTTAACCTATTGTAACTGGTTGTCAGGTTGTGACTCTTGAACTGGTCCTGCAAAACAACAAGTAGTCTTGGTAAGAGTGAGTTAAACTGCACTACATACACATCATCCATACATATATTCATAATTTGGATGGCTAGGCAATATTTTACATGACTGCTAATTTTGATATTGAATACATGTTTGGTTTGAAGAATGAATGTACAGGTGTTGCTTAACTCGGCATGATAAATTGATATGATATATCGTACTTATGCAGCTATGGTTGTATCGTTGTTTATGCGCATAATAATGTTAAAGATGTTGAATGCATGAATCTGCGTGAAATGATTGTTAAATTGCAATAATTTTTGCTCTGCGATTAATTTGTGAAAAATATTGTGAAATAATTGTATGGACGCTTGTTGCTATGGTTTCCAATTGTGATCACATGATTATTGTTAAAATTTGAACAGTTTTTTAAAGCTCATGGTTCTCTATAAGCTATGATATGTTGTATGTGTACATAGATGTATGTGTATGAATTGCTTGTATTTTAATATAGGTTTACCAATTTCAATCACTAAATTGATTGGACTCATCCCTTCACTACTAAATCTGTAGGAATAGTTATTTCATGTTTGTGGTCATCAACACAAAAGTTAAACACAATCTTGACATCTTGACTGAAGAGTCTCATGGGCGTAGTCGAGATTAGACCTTGCCACCATGTTAGTAATACTTTTTCCCTCTCACATTAAGGTGGGATACACTAGATATATGTAATTGAGTATAAGTCCAAAATGTGAAAGAAGTATACATAAAAAAAGTATGTTTTCTTCTTCTTCTTTTTCCCCTAATCACCAAACTAAGTTTTGAGTTAATTATAACACAGAAGCCTATTGTAAGATGACAGGTTCTTCATTATTATTTTCTAATTATAACACAAGCTTTATAACATAAGATGACAGGTGGGCCTATTGATGCTTTCTACTAGTAACCTATATAACATTATTTGAGCTTTATTTATTTATTTGTTAGATGAGTATGGCTCCAC
>JANHAO010007503.1:0-20079 GCA_026873985.1 Saraca asoca
TCTCGCTCCTCTTCTTCCCCCTGGGGGTCTCCCCACCATCTTTCTTTTTCACCTTCTTAGGGCCAAAAGTTTCTTCCCAACGGACTTCCTTCGCAGCCCACTCGTAGAATTCGCTTAGACTTTTGACAGGGGACTTATATATGTCTTCAAACAGCTTCCCATCCTTTCGAAGTCCAGTTGAAATTGTAGTAAGGACACTCTCTTCTGATGGGCTGTTAACATTTCTGACCTTCTATCGGAACCTCATTATATAATCTTTAAGCGATTTGTCTCTCCGCTGGAAAATTGTGGCCAAGTGGCAAGAAGGGGTGAGCTGTCTCTTTAGTGCCCTGTATTGGTCAAGAAATTGGGTTGGACATTCATCCCAGCTTTTCACACTGCGGGCAAGGAGGCTTCTAAACCAAGTTAGCGGTATTTCTCTAAGGGTTGTCGGAAAGACTCGACACTTCACCAACGGGCTGGGAGTTTGCAAATCCATCTGCATGTTGAAGGTGTCTAAGTGACTATGAGGATCGCTATTCCCCTCGTACAGAGGGATATTTGGAAATTTGAATCGACGGGGGAGAGGTTCTGTCTCTATTTAGCGAGAGAGGGGTGTTCTCCCTTCTTGAGTTTCGTGCTTCTCTCTGGGGGCAGAATTCTTCTCCAGCCTCTCCATCCTCTGAAGCAGTTCTTCGACTTTTATGTCTCGGGGCTTCGATTGATGATCAGAAGCCTTTTGATTCTTTCGCTCCTGCTTTCGGTGATGACACCGATCTAAGGTCTCTCGCTTCGGGACTCGTTCATAATTGGTCGAGCTGTGGTCTGACTCTCCGCTACCATTGGTCCCTTTTGAACTTTCACTCTGATGTGACTCCTCACTATTTCTCTTGCTTTCGTCATTCCCTCAAAGTTGATGGGCTTCAGATCTCGATTGCGAACTTGAAGAATGAAGTGACTGAGTCTGCTAGCATTCCGTCCTGGCATGCCAATTGTGGGGGGTCTCCGAGTGACGATGCTCATCTTTGGTGGTAACCACTTCTTGTCGTCTTAGTGCATCTCGAGTGTGCACCTGGGACAATGTTCGGACTGCGTCAGCTAGTTCCTTTAAGGTGTTTTCTAGAGCCTCCTGGCACTTATCAAGGACCTCTTAGCACTGTTGCCAAGTCTGCCTGTTACTAGGTTCGAGGTCTTCTATAGGAGTGGCCGTGTCATGCCGCTGCCTTTGGTCTTCTAGTTGTCCGGTAGGAGTTCTGATGTTCCCGATAGTTTTCCTCCTTACCATCACGTTTGCCATAGCTTCTTGGAGTTACAAACGAGGAAGGAAGTGCAGTAGGAATACGCAGTGGGGGCCCTCCTTCTAGCGCCAAAATGTTGACACCAAAATTTGATCAACTAATTTTTTTAGTGTTCCACCCCTGACTGCATGTTTAAGAAAAAGACGGAGATAAGCAGTGGGAGTTTTAAGCAAGGAATCGGAAGGAGGACAAAGACACCGAAGACTTATCGTGGTTCGGCCAAAATCAGGTATTGGCCCCTACGTCCATGCTGCTCTTTTATTATTTTTCTCTTTTGAAGCCTTGTGTGGCCGAATGATAATGGCTACCACTCTTTCTCACAGCTCACAGGATTTCCTTCTAAAATACAGGAAGCTCACTTTCCCTTATGGGTTCTTCCTTCTGTTTTTGTGTGTCCTTTTTTCTCTCTTCTCCCCTTTATTTATATTAAGGGAGGGGGTTGTAAAAGTAATCTTCTTAATTGACAAAATGATCACCTTCATCGTCCCTAGTATTAAATACTTGCCGTCAGATAATTAATGTTGGACAAATCATTATCGAATTTTTGGGGGGCTGATGTGTATTGCCTGAGTCCTGAGCTATCAACTCTTCCAGCGCGTTTCAGGCTATTGACTGGACTTTGTATGATCGTCTGCTGGTAATGGGGCAAGGAAAGGGGGCCCAGGGTCATTGTCTTCGTCCTCGCTTCATTGTTTATTGGCCTTGGTCGTTATGATCGTAGTCCATCAAGCCTCTAGTCTCGCGGTATGGTGAGATCTCGTGGTGCCGCGGGCCCTCGTGGTTTGGCGATCGTGGTCTCTCTGCTTTAAATTGTACTTCCTCGGATGTCGTTCTTCTCGAATTTTGTATCCGAATAATGCTCATAACATAGGTATTTTTGGATCCATATAAATGGGCTGCTAGAAGCCTAATGGACAAGTCAAGTTGATAAGGACATAGCTCATCCAAGATCAAGGTCATTGGAACAAAGCATCAGATCGCCATATATGAACTCAGATCGCTGGTCAATAAGGATCAAAATTGCAACCTCAGGTCGTTGAAGATGAAATCTAGCCCACAGCCTAAAGCACATTTTGCTAACCATCAATCTAGAGAAATCCATACAATTGTCTATTTTTATGGAAATTTGTTATTATCCATTATGCAATTGTAGTCAATTCATAATTCTTTTCTATTATTGAAGTATACCCAAATTGTAACTCCTTAATCACTATAAATAGAGGTTGAAATCATTGTATAAGATATACAAAAAAAAAAAATAACAAATACTCAGCAAAAAATATTGAGAAATAAAATAACTATAGACATAAGCATTGCACTCGGAACCATATTAAAAACTTCTAGTGTCTCCCTGTTCTTCCTCTCTTTCTCTCTCTTTGCACTCAAATTGTAGTTTAGGGTTCCGGACTTAGGTTGACTAAATTTACACGTCAACATTTTGGCACAAGAGGAATGGCTCTAAATTGTTTTCTCCTTGATTTTCCATCCAATTGTGATGGCTAGAGGAAAAATCACTAGGAGTTCAGATGTTACAGTTGACCAATCTAAGGGTCGTATGGAATTTTAGTAGCTTTCTATTTCATAGTAATGAACCAAAATCTAACCTTGGCATATTTTCATGTATGTATTACAATGGCGAATGAGATATCAAATACTACGACCTTCGCACATGTGATTCGTTTCAGTTACTTATTTGGCATGAATGGCTAATTTCCTGAAGTTTGCAGATTAATCCTTTATTCGAAGTAGTACATCAAGTTAATGAAAACCATCTGGGCATAGATTTTGCTCGTACACAGTGAGCAATGTGATGGGATCGTGAGATTGAATGAGGCAAGATGATTGAAAAAAAATGCTCTTAAAGCACCTCAAATAAATTGTTATGCAACGCTGAGAAAGCTTCAGCATACACATGAATATAAATGACATCATCACAAATATATATGCCTGGTGGGACTAGATTACAAGTACAAATTGAGGTATAAAAAAAAACAAAGATGAAGCATTTATCTCTAGAAGCTGGTCAAATTACCTGAGTGAGATTAGCAGTTGATGAATCTGGCTAAGACCTTGATAGGTGCTCCTCTGATGGGTAAGATAAGTTCCATAGAGAGGCAATGCACACTTCATTATGTTGTCAATTAATTAAACTATACAACATATACTTTGAAAATTATACATGAAAGTCCGAATTTAGGACTACAAAATTAGTGATCCCATACTGCGCTTTATTCTTCATGGAGCTTGCAAGGCAAGTGAGACACTAGGTCCAAATTGGGAAGGCCCATACATTATCAAAAAAGACTTAGGAATTGGAGCTTATCACTTAACAAATATGAATGAAGCTGAAGTTCCTTGAGCTTGGAATGCTGAACATCTGCGCCTATATTTTCAAGCTCCCCCTTTTAATCCTTATTATATAGGAAGTGAGCTATTCTCAGGGATAAAAAATTCATGGTTTGCTAGATGAGGTGCGACCTATTAGGCATTCATTGCTAGCTAAGGTGCGACCTACTAGACATTCACTGCTAGCTGAGGCGTGACCTATTGGGCATTCACTGCTAGTTGAGGCGTGACCTACTAGGAATTCATTGCAAGTTAAGGCGTGACCTACTAGACATTTAACTTAACTAATATTTACAAAGTCATGGTTTGCTAGCTGATGTGCGACCTACTGGGCATTCACTGTTAGCTGAGGTGCGACCTACTAGGCATTCAACTTGGCTAATATTCATGGTTTACTAGCTGAGGCATGACCTACTGGGCATTCATTGCTAGCTAAGGCACGACCTATTAGGCATTCATTGCTAGTTGAGATGCGACTTACTGGGCATTCATTGCTAGTTAAGGTATGATCTACTAGGCATTCATTGCTAGCTGAGGTGTGACCTACTAGGCATTCGTTACTAGCTAAGGTACGACCTACTGAGCATTCGTTACTAGTTGAGGCGTAACTTATTGGGCATTTATTGCTAGTTGAGGTGCGACCTACTAGGCATTCATTGCTAGCTAAGGCATGACCTACTGGGCATTCAACTTGACAAAGTCATGGTTTGCTAACTAAGGCACATTCTTGCAACCAACTGGGTGTCCAACTTGACAAAATCATGGTTTGCTAGCTAAGGCACATTCATGCAACCTACTGGGCATCAAACTTGACAAAGTTATGGTTTTCTAACTAACGCGCATTCATACGACTTACTGGGCATTTAACTTGACAAAGTCATGGTTTGCTAGCTAAGGCGCATTCATGCGACCTACTGAGCATTCAACTTGGCAGTAAATATGGTAATGACGGCATGCGCCTTAGCTAGAATATTTACCCAAGAGTTGGCATAGACAAAGTGATGGGACAGAAGTCTAAATAATGGTATGGCAGATCACAATCCGTAGATTGCATTGAAAGCTGGGGGACTAATGTTATAGATATTTTTGGGTCGATACAAATGGGCTGATAAAAGCTTAATGGACAGGTCCAGCTGATAAGGACCCAGCTCATCCAGGATCAAGGTTGCTAGAGCAAGGCATCAGGTCGCCATATGCGAACTCAGATTACTAGTCATCAAGGGTGAAAGTAGCAACCTTAGGTCATTGATGACAAAGCTTAGCATGTAGCTCGAAGCACGCTTTCCCAACCATCAATCCAAGGAAATCCGTCTAGTTGCCTATTTCTATGGAAATATATTATTATCTATTATGCAATCGTAATCAATTCATGATTCTTTTATGTTATTGAAATATATCTAAATTGTAACTTCCTAGCCATTATAAATAGGGGTTGAAATCATTGCACAAGATATACAAAAAAAGAAAACAACAAATATTCAGCAAAAAATACTGAGAAATAAAATAATTATGAACATAAGCATTGCACTCGACCGAACCACATTAAAAACTTCTAGTGTCTCTTGATTCTTCCTCTCTTTCTCTCTTTCTGTCTCTCTCTCTTTACACTCAAATTACAGTTTAGGGTTTTGGACTTAGGTTGACCAAATTTACACATCAACAATAGTTCTAATTAAAATAAATAAAATTGGATAGATAAAACTATCTTATTAAAGTATCTACTATTACAAAAAAAAAAAAAAAAGACAAATGCCATATAAAATAGTAATACATCTAAATTTAGCATTAATATTGTTAAGTGTTTCATGTATGTATGTATAGTTGGATTCATACAAAAGAGAGTTATAATTATAACTCAAGATCTAATTATACATTATCTTTCACTTTTAGCTAAAAAAATGCCAATTAAAAATAAATTTAAATTCATGTTTCAATTGTAAAATAACTTTTTCTACAAATTATCATAAAGATAAATGAATAAAGTAAATTGTAAATATATATTATTTATTACATTAGCAACGAGATTTTTATAATTTAGCATCTCTCATAAAAAGAATTAGATATTTTGATGAGAATAAGATTATAGTTAAATGTTAATGCATATAAAATTTAATTCCAAACTATATACAAATATATCAATTTAGAATATAGATGAAATAAATTAATATTATACATATTTTAATAAAAATATAAAATAAAAATTACTCATTTTATTATTTTGATTATTCTAATTAAAGAACTAACAAATACTTTATTCCTAACCTTAATCAATAATTTTAACTTTCACAATGAACATAGTTCTAATTAAAATATATAAAATTGAATAGATAAAACTATCTTATTAAAGTATTTGCTATTATAAAAAAATCAAGACAAATGCCATATAAAATAATAGTACATCTAAATTTAGCATTAATATTATTAAGTGTTTCATGTATGTATGTATAGTTAGATTCATACAAAAGAGAGTTATAATTATAACTCAAGATCTAATTATACCTTATCATCCACTTTTAGCTAAAAAATGTCACTTAAAGATAAATTTAAATTCATGCTTCAATTATAAAATAACTTTTTCTACAAATTATCATAAAGATAAATGACTAAAGCAAATTGTAAACATATCTTATTTATTATATTAGACATGAGATTGCAAGATAGCAATTTAGCCCTTTACATGCCTCCCGAAGCATGTTGGCCAAACTTGATTTCAAATGGAAAATGAATAAGAGTAGCTCAATCTTTGTCATTTTCTCTTACTTTTTCCATTTTTATTTGTCTCCCTTTTGAAAAATTTTATTATAAAATCTAATTTCTTGCTTACATAACATTAATATATGATTTTCATATCATACTTAATAGACTAATTAACTTGGTCAATTATCACAATACAAAGAAAATTCAATTATTTTCACCCAAAAGTACCTCATATATATTAGATAGAGTGTGTGTCCACACATGTACATGTAAGTATGTATTCATGCATTGACTTTCAGTTTTGAATAATTATGTGGATTTTAATATTAAATATTTCAAAAATTAGTATTATTCGCATATAATTTAAATAAGGAAATATACACTATGCACTACTTTTTTATTAGTGTAAAGTTACACCATTAAATGAATGGTCCAGATTTCTTCTTGAAATTTGATGGGGCAATTGCATTTGTTTATAATTTTTCAAGATAAAATCTAGACCATCCATTCAATTATGTAACTTTACACCAGTATACAAGTGATACATAGCAATCTATCCCTTTAAATAAAATCTCAATTTATTTGAATAATAACTATAATTTGAATAAAATCATAATTTGTTTAAATAACAATTGAGTATTAGAAAAATCATAAATTAGTGAATATGATCATATTAATCTACATAAATATAGGAATATTCATTAGAAAATTAGTGAATGTTTTTTTAAAAATAAACAATTAAGTATGACATCTTATAGAATAAATTGCAAAATAGTTTTAATGATGGAATATATAAACTCAATTGATTGATGTTAATGGTGAATTTTGGTTCAGCCAAAATCCAGTCAACCTGAGAAGTTCTTTCAGACTCAAACTGCTTTCTGGAGTGACCAAAGATAGAGGGGAAGAACAACAATAGTACACAGAGATTTTTAATGTGATTCAGCCAAAACTGGGCAGTACCAATCCCTATGTCCATGATAGCATTTTATTAATCTGGAGAAATTTCTACAGAGTTTCCATCTCTCAGTCCAGAATGTTTTATAGTAATCTCCATCCTCTTATTTATAGAAGCTGGGAGGTTACAAAAGTAAATTTACAAATTGTAATTATGTTACATCAAATAATAAATGTACAAAACTACATAAACTCTTACAATTCAGCTTCTATAGGTTACTTTCTACAGGTGGGCCCTTGTCTGCTAAGTCTGCAAGATGACGTGTGTTTGTCTCATGCTCAACCTTAGCGAGCTTCTAATTGAGTGATGTGATTCATCTCGTGAGCCAAAGCTTCTGGCTCAAAGTTGCTACTGTCCCTTAATCAACGAGGTCGAGCTCATTCTTTGTGAAGCGAACTCGCACTGGACGAGCTACTGGTTATAAGTACTAGGGCTCGTGCTTAGCAAGCTAGCTTGTTGCTTTAACTTTGTCTTGTGTTGGGCATGCGACTTGTAACATGGCGATCTCGCTTAGTGACATCAAGGTCGGACAAGCTGGGTCTTTTTCCCTGGACTCACTTATTGGGCCTTTTGTCAGCCCGTTTACAAAATATCAATTTTTACCCTTAACATGAGCCCCCAACTCTCAGTCTGCTTCACAGACTGGGAGTTCCCATTTATTGATAAGGTCCTTGCCTATAGCTTCTGTTGGGTTGTCATTTCAAACTCAAATCCTTCACTTTGCTTGCTCTAGGCCATACTTCTTCCTGTGCATGGCTCTCAACCATTAGCATGGTAGCCCTGATCTTTCCCGGGCCATTCGATCAAGAACAATCAGATAATCACTGGGTTTTTTTAGTGATCGAGTTAGTCTATTTAAAGCCTGGGGGCCTTCTTACTTCTTCATAAAAGAACTCGATTGGTGCCTTAGTTAAGCCCCCCATATCTTAGATGATTTAGTTATTTGACGAGGTGCACATGGCCTACTGCACACTAGTAGATCTTTCACAGATCTTGGATTACTTCCTCATAGCTTCACTATGAGACTTGGCCTTACCAGCTAGACTCCTTCACTTCTCAGTCCTAAGGGAATGGGTGAGTCAAGAAAGTAGTCGTTAGTTGTAGAGGAATGCTGAGGAGCTTAGATGCTCGTTGGTCCTCCTATCAATCGGAGTTCACTTCCCAAAGGCTAGCCTTCTTTGTAAGCTCATTGAGTTGTATTTTGACTCCTCTGGTGTAAATTTACCTCATTGAAGAATTTAATGAATGAACTCTCTTTGTGAGTGTTGCATTGTGTTAAGTGTTCTTCTTATTGTAGATGATAGCATAAATTTTCTATAAATTACAGTTGAACAAAATGCTTGGGTAACCAATTGGTCATATTCTTTGATTAATAATGAGTCTAAGAACCATGAGTCCCTTAGTCAGAAATGAGAAAAGTGTTCCGACAGGTTGCATGAAAGTTGTGTTCTGTGGGAAATCGCATGAAAGCCTCAAACAACACGTCACATGTGAGCTGTGAGCAATACTTTGCATAAAAGTTATGAATCATTAAGTCCCATGAGAGCTGCAAATATTAGGTCACACGTGAGCTACACTTCGCAAGCTGTAACACAGTAACTTAGTTGCTTAAATGAGTTTATTTTAGTGCCTCCACTCTTTAACTAGACCGAAGGTCGCAATTGGCAAAAAGTCTATGGATATTTTTACCACCATAGTGCCTCAACTAGACTGAAGGTCACAGTTGGCAAAGTGTTTTGTGGATCTTTTTAGCACCATAGCACCTCAACTGGACCGAAGGTCGTAGTTAGCAAAGAGTCTATGGATATTTTTAGCGCCATAGTGCCTCAACTGGATTGAAGGTCACAGTTGACAAAGAGTTCTATGGAAATTTTTAGTGCCACAACACCTCAACTGGATTGAAGGTCGTAGTTGGCAAAGAGTTCTGTGAATATTTTTAACACTATAGTGCCTCAACCGAATCGAAGGTCGTAGTTGGCAAAGAGTGTACACATGATGCTGGAGAAAGTTAATTGCATACGAATTCAAAGGGTCATGCACACTTGATAGCGAAGAGTAAATTGAATACATGTAATAAAGAGATCGTTATAGGGCTAGGCCAATTGGTAAAACAAAGTTTCTTTCAACAAAGATAAAGAGGGAAGCTTTAACACTAGCTCCTGAATCATAATACATTAATGTATAACTCTGACAAAGGCCCCTTGCTCTTGATCAAGATCTCATTGGGGATACAGGGGTCGCTGCCCTACAGGGCACCCTACGTACTTTTTCAGGCGACCTTTCTTGATCAGGTCTTTGATTGCATGTTTGAGCACTTGATAATTCAAAGTTCCATGCCTGACCTCATTGTGATAAGCACAAAACTCTTCCCTGTTCCTCTGTTTGAAAGGGACTTTTAAAGGTCTGGGCCTCCCAAAGTCCTCTTAATCCCTCTATGCCATGAAAATCCTATCCTAGGTATCAGACAAGATGCTATAGCTTTCATGGCGACCTTGATCTTAAGGTTGCTCAGCTTTTGCCCTCTTTGCAAGTCAAACATTGGAGTTAGGATTTTGATTCTCACCACTCCTCTTCTTACTTTAAGTGGAGCTGTCCACCTCATCCTTTTACTTAGATTCCTTTGTGTTAAAAGTCTCTTCCCACTTGATTTGTTTGGCATCTCACTCGTGGAATTTGGCTAAATCCTTTATTGGGTACTTATATAGGCTCTTGTACAACTTTCCATCTTTGTGGAGTCCCAGGATATCATCATCAAGATGTTTCCCTCAGATTGATTTTCCATGAAATTGGCCTCATGCCTGAACCTGGCCATGTAATCCTTCGACGTTTCATACTTACATTGAAAAATTATCATGAGATGGTAGGGTAATGCGAGTTACCTTTTTAACGCTTGGTACTAGTTGATGAATTTCTTCTAACACTTTTCCTAGTTTTGACATTGTGAGTCGATAAGCCTTTGAACCATGCTCGGGGAATGCTTCCTAATGTGGCTGGGAAGATACAGCACTTGACTAGAGGATCAGTTGTTTGAAGGTCTATCTGGATATTGAATGCATCCAAATGATTACACGGGTCACTGTTTCCATTATACAGTGGAATTGTGGGAACTTTAAGCTTTTGAGAGAGGGGCTACATTTCAATCTCAATGGAGAATGGTGAGCTGTCCCCATTGTGATCTTGACCACTTTGAGCCCGAGGATGCTCCTCTAGTCACTTTAGCCTTTAAAGCACTTCTTTCATCATCAAGTCTTATGTTTTGGATTGTAGACCAGAAGATTGTTGGCTTTTTCATTTTGTTTGGTTGTGGGTGCTACGACCTATTATATGCCCTTGGTTGGTCTTGTTCGAGCTCTTAGCTTAATGCAGGCTCCAAGCCATTGACCATCATGGTTCTCATGGGACTGACGAGCATCTGACCTCATCTGCTGATTGGTGGAGTGAGTTGAATTAGAGTGTTAATGTGTCTGTTTGACCATCCTTTCCCCCTAAGCTTCTCTACGTAGTTGCTGGAGCTGTGTAATAATCTCTTCTTGCTTTTACGATCCTTGGGTCTAAGCTTGAGCTAACACTCTAACAGCCTCAGTTAACTCTCTTACCGTATTTTCGAATGTTTGCTAGGATTGGTAAGGTGTTTGCACCTCATCAGTCCCGGGGGTAACGGCAAGTTGGTGATAAGTTTTAGGATGTGCATTGTCAATGATGCTAGAAATGGGAGAACCTACTAGCTGATCAACTGGGGCATTTGAGCTTTTGGGGGTTCTTCCTCTAGCTATTATGACTGCACAAGAAATCAACCAAGACACCGAAAATCAACTAAAATTTTGGTTCAACCAAAATCTAGCCAACCTGAGAAGTTCTTTCAGACTCAAACTACTTTCTGGTTGAACAAGCAAAGATGGAGGGGAAGAACAACAAGAGCACACAGAGATTTTTAACATGGTTTGGCCAAAACTGGGCAATACTAGTCTCTACGTCCATGGTAGCATTTTATTAATCTAGAAAAATTTCTACAGAGTTTTTGTCTCTCAGTCTAAAATGTTTTATAGTGATCTCCTTCCTATTATTTATAGAGGTTAGGAGGTTACAAAAGTAAATTTATAAGTTGTAATTCTGTTACATCAAATAATAAATGTACAAGACTACATAGACTTCTGCAATTTGACTTCTATAGGTTGCTTTCTGTGAGGGGGCTCCTATCTGCTGGGTCTATAAACTGACATGTGCTTGTCTCATACTCGACCTTAGTGAGCTCCTAATTGAGTGATATGCTTCATCTCGTGAGCCAGAGCTTTTGGCTCGGGGTCGCTGCTATCCCTCAGTCAGTGAGGTCGAGTTCATTCTTGGTGAAATGAACTCGCACTGGATGAGCTGCTTGCCATGAGTACTAAGGCTTGTGCTTAGCAAGCTAGCTTGTTGCTTTGACTTTGTCTTGTGTTAGGCATATGGCTTGTGACATGGTGATCTCACTTAGCGACGTCAAGGTCAGACGAGCTGGGTCTTTTCTTTTGGACTTGCCTATTCGGCCTTTTGTTGATAATACTAATTTTTACCCATAACAATTGAATTCTAAAATAGGTCATTTAGTATAAAATAACTTAATAAATAGGCATATAATCACTTTATTTTATTAATAATTTAATATGGCACAAATATATATATATGAAATAATACCTTTTTTAATCTTTCCATAGATAATGTGTTCAGTTACATTATAAACTATAGCCTATTGCAAATAGAATGTTGATGGTGGATTTCTATTTTACCTAATCCAGCCAACCAGAGGGGGTTCTTTCTGGCCCTAAGTTGTTATCTAACTATCTAGATAATAAGAAGTGTTTAAATAGTGAGAAGGTGTAAGGAAGGCCAGAGGGAGAAAGAGATGAGTGAAGGACATAAAGATTTAATGTGGTTCGGCCAAAATCGAACGACACTGATCCTTATATCCACGGTAGCATTTCATATATTCAAAGACAATTTTACAGAGTTCCAGCATAGAATGCTCTCTCTCTTCTTGTTTTTTCAAAGGGCTCCTTTCCCATATTTATAGAGGGAAGAAGGTTACAAGTGTAATTGCATAATTTGTATTTTTGTTACATCAAGTATTAAATGTACTACACAATCTAAGGTACAACAAGTTAGCTTCTATAGACTATTAGTTAACCATAAGAAATGCTTTCTGTGGGTGGAACCCGTGGACCACATTCTGTAGCATGGTGGCACAAGTTGTTCGTTAGCTGATTGCTCGACCTCAGCAAGTTTCTAGCTAGGCAAGGCATTGCAAGCTATCTCTACCTTGCGAGGTCAAACTTGAATGGGTCGTAAGCTCGACCTGGAGGCTCCTACTCAGTGAGCTTGATATGTAACAACCTCAATGTTAAGTGAGCTAGGCTTTATTCTTAATTTCTGTTGGGTCCTTGGTAACCTTTCTTGCGATACCTAATTTTACCCATAACATCAGCCCTCTAACTCTTAGCTTGCTTCATGGGCTGGGAGTTGTAAGTTACTGGTGCGATCTTTCTTCATGAATTATCGTGTAGTCAAAGTCTTCAGTTAGTATGTCTTTTCACCTGACCCAGGCCATGCTGTCTGCTATACATGTCCTATTGCTATGGATGAGTCTACCTCATTTTCTTTCGAGACATTAAATGGAAGCAGTTGGGGGTTGATCTATGGACTCGTCAATAAGAGTGAATTGTTATTATTTAAGACAGAGGAATCTTTCCTCCTTTCTTCAGAAACCAGATGGAGACTTCAGATGAGCACCCCATCCCTCTAATAGAGAGTTTTTCCCAGAGAGATGTGCATGATCTGCTGCATAGGAAGCCTCTTCAGGCAATCATCCTTCTTTGAGAATGAGGGAAGATCTCACATAGATCTTGGATTATTTCCTCATGGTGATGTCATGAAGTTCAAACCTTTCCAGTTGCTTTGGTTTGTTTTCCCTGAATCTGCTAAGCTGGGTAGAGAGCTAGAAGGGTGTTTCAAACTAAAGAGGGCGGCAAGGGAAAGAGTTGAAATCACACATGCTTGCCGGCCCTTTTGCTAATTAGGGCTCTCTTTTAGAGCGCTAATCTTTCTTTCAGAATATAAAGCTATAGCATACTTTGACTTGTATTTTGACTCTTTTGTACTTGGAATTTTTTTATGCAATTTCACCTTGTTGAAGCTCTCTAATGAATTAACTTCTTTTTGTATTTCTTATGTTTTGTTGTATGAGTATCTTGCATATCACAGATAATATAAACTTTGGCTAAATATTATAATAAAGCAAGATATCGAGGTAACCAATTGGTCATGCTTCTTTGAATAATGAATCCAGACAATATGAGAGTTATGCCTAATAAAAATTACATGTAAGTTACAAGTATTCGATCTCATGAGAGCTACGGGCTTTAGGTTGCATGAGAGCTACGAGCTTTAAGTTGCATGAGAGCTGTAAGCTTTAGGTCGAATGAGAGCTGCAAGCTTTAGGTGGCATGAGAGTTGCGAGCTTTAAGTCATGTGAGAGCTGAGAGATTTAAGTCATGTGAGAGCTATGAGCTTCAGGTTGCACGAGAGTTATGAGCTTTAGGTCGCATGAGAGCTATGAACTTTAAGTCGCATGAGCTATAAGAAAGTTGCTCGTATGCATAGTAAGGTCACTACGTGCATACGGTGGCTAACAAAGTTGCTCGTATGCATAAGCTGAAAGCTGCATGCATACAGTGGCTAAGAAAGTTACTCGTATGCATGGGCTGAAATGGTACGCATATAGTGCCTAAGAAAGTGGCTCGTATGCATAGTAAGGTCACTGTATGCATACGTTGGCTAAAAAAGTTGCTCATATGCACGAGCTGAAAGCTACATGCATATGATGGCTAAGAAAGTTGCTCGTATGCATGAGCCAAAAATAGTACGCATATGGTGGCTAAGAAAGTGGCTCGTATGCATAGTAAGGTCGCTACGTGCATACAGTGGCAAAGAAAGTTGCTCGTATGCACGAGCTGAAAGCTGCATGCATGCGGTGGCTAAGAAAGTTACTCATATGCATGAGCTAAAAATGGTATGTATATGGTGGCTAAGAAAATGGCTCGTATGCGTAGTAAGGTCGCTACGTGCATATGGTGGCTAAGAAAGTTACTCATATGCACGAGTTGAAGCTATATGCGTACGATGGCTAAGAAAGTTGCTCATATGCATGAGCTAAAAATGGTACGCATACGGTGGCTAAGAAAGTGGCTCATATGCATAGCAAGGTTGCTGCGTGCATACGACGGCTAAGAAAGTTGCTCGTATGCATGAGCTAAAAATGGTATGCATACGATGGCTAAGAAAGTGGCTCGCATATGTAGTAAGGTCGTTGCGTGCATACGGTGGCTAAGAAAGTTGCTCGTATGCATGAGTTGGAAGTTGCATGCATACGGTGGCTAAGAAAATTGCTTGTATGGACGAGCTGGAAGCTACATGCATACGGTGGCTAAGAAAGTTGCTCGTATGCATGAGCTTAAGATTGTATGAAAGCTATGAACAATAGGTCGCACGAGAGTCGCAAAGGTCACATGGGTGAAATACCGAGAAGTTGGCCATGCTAATGTGATGCCTTGCTGGTCACATCAGTGTTATGCTTAATCAAATTGAAATTTAGTCATAACAGATAAATTTATCCTGAGGGGAGGGTAGCAAATTCACTTCTAAAGAACTTAACACTGAGTTGACATTTTTCAAAAGAGTTTTCATAGATCAACTTACATGAGATTTTTGTCCATCTTCATGTACCACATTATTAGTTCAATATATAGTTCTCATTATGACTAGTTGTTCTTGTTCAGGGCTCCACTGAGACTAAGAAGGCTACTGTGTCGCAGGCCATAGCACGTACTCCCTTAAATGCCCTCTCTTGATCAGGTTCTCAATCGCATCTCTGAGGGCCTGGCAATCTGATGTGTTATGCCCTACTTCATTATGATAAGCACAAAACTTGTTCATGCCTCTGCCCTCATGAGGAGTTCTTAAAGGAGTGGGAGTCCCAAAATCTATTCTCCCTTTTTCTATTGTATATATCCTATCAGAAGTGTCTGACAGGACGATGAAGCACTCATGGTGATTTGATTGCTGAGATTGTTCATGCTTGGACTTCTTTGCGGGCCAAGAGTTAGGGCTATCTTTCACATCCTTGTGACCGCTCCTCTTCTTGCTCTGACCCGAGCTACTCACCTCAGGTCTTTTTGGGTTGAAGGTCTCTTCCCACCTGATTTGCTTGGCAGCTCGATCATAGAACTCGCCTAGGTCTACCATCGGGGACTTGTATATACTTTTATATAGTTTGCCATCCTTGCAAAGTCTTACTGATATCGCCGTCAGGATACCCTCATCAGATGGGCTCTTGACATTGTCAATCTCGATGCTGAATCAGAAAATGTAGTCTTTCAGTGACTCGTGCTTTTGTTGAAAGATCATAGTGAGGTGACAGGAGGCACGAGCTACCTCTTTAACACCTTGTGATGGTTGAGAAATTTTTCTTGACATTCTTCTTAGCTGGTGATGCTACGAGTTGAGATGCTTCTAAACCAGGTGTGAGGTATATCCCCTAATATTGTAGGGAAGACGCGACACTTAATTAGGGAACTACTTATCCGAAAATCTATTTGATCGTTGAACAAATCTAAGTGATTGTGTGGGTTGCTATCCCTGTTATATAGTGGGATGGTAGGAATTTTGAGCTTGCCCAGGAGGGGCTTTATCTCAATCTCCTTGGAGAAAGGGGTTTGTCCCTTGGTAAGACCTTGGCTATCTTGAGCTCGAGGGTGCGCTTATAGCTGCTTTACCCTCTGGAGCAACTCCTCTACTAGAAATGGCAGTCCCTCAGGTCGCTGGCTAGAAGCCTAATGACTCCTTCTATCTTCCTAGTCGTGCGGATAGTGATCTGACACGTGCTCCTAATGGGCTTTGTTCAAATTTCCGGCTTACCACTGTTGGTGAATATTTTCGGGTGTAATACCTTTGGCTTTCCTTTGCACGCCTTGACCTTGCGCTTGCATCAGCATTTGGAATGCCTCAGCCATCTTCCTCATCGAACCCTTGAATACTTCCTCGCACCAGTGCCATGCTTATACCTTGTCAGTCTTAAAGGCTGCAATGACAGGTGGGCAATGAGCTAGGGAGACCAATATGTTGGCAGTCCTTGTGATGGAGGAGCTTGCAGTATGGCCTTCCAGTCGATCATGTACAGCGCTAGACTTCCTGATGTTTTTTCCTTTGGCCATTGTATAGTTGCAGAAATAAACAATACAAATCATAGGGAATGAGCCAGAGAATAGACGGGTCCCACTGGATATGCCAAAATGTTGACGGTAGATTTCAATTCTACCTAATCTGGCCAACTAAAAGGGGTTCTTTCGTGACCCAGGCTGTTATCCGGCTATCTAGACAATAAGAAGTGTTTAAACAGTGAGAAGGTGTAAGGAAGGCCAGAGGGAGAAAGAGATGAGTGAAGAACACAGAGATTTAATGTGGTTCAGCCAAAATCAGGTGGTATCGATTCCTATGTCCACAGTAGCGTTTCATATATTCAAAGACAATTTTACAGAGTTCCGGCATAGAATGCTCTCTCTTTTCTTCTTTTTTCAGAGGGCTCTTTCCTCATATTTAGAGAGAGAAGATGGTTACAAGTGTAATTGCATAATTTGTATTTATATTACATCAAGTCTTAAATGTACAAGACAGTTTAAGGTATAACAAGTTAGCTTTTGTAGACTGTTGGTTGACTATGAGAAATGTTTTCTGTGGGTGGGACCCATCGATCGCATTCTGCAAAATGACAGCACAAGTTATTCGTTAGCTGTTTGCTTGACCTTAACAGGTTTTGTAGCTAGGCGAGGCACTGCAAGCTATCTTTGCCTCGTGAGGTCGAACTCGAATGGTTCGCGAGCTCGAGCTGCTGGCGAGCTGAAGATTGTTGCTGACGAGTTGGAAGCTCTTGCTCAACAAGCTTGATGCGTAACGACCTCAATGTTAAGCGAGCTGGGCTTCGTTCTTGATTTCTGTTGAGCCCTTGACAATCTTTCTTGTGATTCCTGATTTTATCCATAACATAGAATATGTTGAATATAATCAATTGATAAAATATAAATTGAAGAGTAATATTCTTTGTGTGTATTTTTATAGTAAAAGCCACCGAAAATTTTTATAACCCCAATTAACCACGTGAGAATTTGGAGATGAGATATTAAGTCATAACTTTTGATTAATATCATATATATATCTAATGCTAAAGAAATAAATAACCCAAGTTCAAGCAAAAATCAAATAAACATATTTGGAGAAAGAATTGTTTTCTCTCTCCCCTTAAATCTATCCACTTCCTTTTTTTATTTTTTTTTCATATTTTTTATTTCTCCTCTAATATTTTTTTCTTTTTTCATTTTGTTTATCTTATTTCCCCTTCTAACCAAATTTTCATTTATTAGAGAGAGAAATAAAAAATATGAAAAAATAAAAAAATAGATAAATTCACATTGAGAGAGAAAAAGAAATAGAATAATTAGAGACAAAGCGGAGAGAGAAACCTCAAGAATGTTTTAGATATAATTTTATTTAATAAATCATTTTTATGTAAGATTACGTGTCAACTCATACACAAATCCATTTAATCTACTAGTGGAAAACGCAACCTTACCGAATTACCTGTAAAACTTCTTGCTGGTGCATAGAATCTTTGTATTGTTGTTGCATTTGATTTGCTTAGAGACACATATCTACACCACAAATGATGAAGAATGGGACAAATGACAACACCGGATAAATTTACTTGCATGCTTTCCTGTACTGCCACCCATCACTTTCTTGTCTACTTTTATATACTGGAAATGGAATAATAACAATGTGATGCATGTTTTAGTTATAAAATATAAATATTAATTATTTATTAATTCATATAAATTATTCAAAGAGCTAATTAAAATTTATATGCAGTACATGTTTGTAATGACTATAAAATAATTTAAAAGTATATTAATTATTATGAATATAAATATTAAAGAATAATAATATTTGTTTACATATTTAAAATTTTGTTTAATTATAAGAAAGTACAATTTAATAAAAAATAAATATTTTAACTGTAACTAGTAAGATCTCAATCAGAAAATCAAAATTTCAATTGAAAAACTTATGTTAAACATCAGAATAATGGTATAAATTTGATTTTTAAAGATTAATTGAAATTTAATTTTCTTATTTTTGTCTCTCAGTTTTAAAAAAGTAATAAATAATAAGCATAAGGGTAAATTAACAGTAAAATTTGAAAATTAAAATTAAAAATTTATGATAAACAAATGATATAAACTTAATTTTGGGAGTTTAATTAGGATTTGGTCTTTTGACTCTAGATTTTTTCTTGCTTCTCAAAAAGTCAAGCTAAAAAAATAAAGAAATCTAAATAAAAAATTAAAACTTCAATTATAAAATTTAAGATAAAAATAGTCGTAATAACTTCATTTTAGGAGATATTAACTAAGATTTGATATTTTAATTTTCTGTCTCTTAATTTTTGAAAAGATAAAGAAAATAAAAATAAAAATAAATAAATAAATAATAAAATCTAAATTTATTATTATAGTATATAACCTTACCAAAAATAAAAATGACATGGCGTCCCTAGAATAAAATTGACATGACATTGCTAGAAGAGAAGGCATTCCACAATATCTATTTTTTTTTTTAATAGCATAGATATGATGCACCAAAAAAATGTTAATTAAAAAGTGTATATGGCATATGATTTATTTGTAGTTTTGACACCATTATATAAAAGATCTTTTGGGTTGATGACATTCACACTTCCATGGGAATAATTAAGGTGTAATTGCATAGACACATGTGCATTTTGTAACAAAGGAACATTATCCTTATATTGTTCTGGTACAGTCTTGGTTAGACTCCAGCAGTTTCCATGAATATGATAAATAGTTACAAACTACAACAAAAAAATTACATGCAATATTAAATGTGAGAAGTACAAAATTTCACATATGAAATTTGTTTATTTTACTTTATGGGATTGGAATGAGATTCAGTATATATTATTAAAAAAAAAATCATATAGCTAACTAAAAGTATATTATTAGCGAAGTGCTTAAACCACATTTCTTACATCAATTTTTAAGTTATTTAAAGAATATTAATCAAATTATTCAAATAATTTCTTTTTAATATAACAGATTTTTTTTTAAAAAAAATTAATAAACACAAATAAATTTGAGACATGAAAAAAAAAAAACAAAAACCTGCATTTAAATCAAAGAATGATACGATTGTCACATGTTGAGACTTAAATGTAATATCCACGTTAAGATTTAGAATAAGAAAATCTAGGAGTGTAAGAGTTGTTATATATGTACTATTAATATTTTACTTTTTATATAGCTTCTTCCTCTTTGAACTTGTAAAGAGTGTACTTACAAATCATCTAATAAAATAGAGATATTATCATTCTAGCCTCTGAGGTTTGAGAGATTATCATTTTCCCCCTTGATATTTCTTGAAACATCAAGATACTCTATTCTGTTAACTTGAAGTTAGAAGAAAGTTTTGACCGTTTAACTTGAAGGGCAAATGAATCATTGGCCAAATTTAAAATTGTTTTCAAATAAAAGAAAAGAAGGACAAATCTTTTTTACTTGCTTAAGCTATTACAAGAGACACAATAATACTTAACTTAAACTTCTTTATCAACCCAGTCACACCAACATGAGTCCTTCTTACCCAAGATGGGAAATGTGATTGTTTATAGACAATCTGAAGAAAGGATTTTATTAACCTTTT
>JANHAO010007504.1:0-20083 GCA_026873985.1 Saraca asoca
TTCAAGAGAATTTATAACCTTTTATAGTGTCCAGTGAAAGTATGAAATTTTTTTTTCCATCCCATAAACAACAATTAATTAATTAAAAGAGAAACACCACCTTCATAATGAAGGCGCTACTATAATAAGGCCCCGGATAACACATTCCATATTAAAAGGATGATGTTGCACTTGAGAAGTCAATAAGTAATGTTAAATTGTGCTTAGCGGCGTCTAGATGTCCTGCAGTAAAATTTGTAATTGAGTGGGGGCATGAGTCCCCACTGGATCCAACGTGGGTCCGCCCATGCCTCTAAGATTATAAGGCTCCATTTCATGTATGGTAACTGGTTTAGAGTCTTAGCTAATCAGTATCATCACATGAGCTTGATAGTCGTTTTATGGCCACAACAATTAACTATTGTACAGACTTTTCCAAAGCTTGTAGAAGAGAAGATATTGTCTATTATAATAGGAAAACAAGAAAGATTTTACTCAGCAGAAAGTGAGTAGAAAGTGAATTTGTTATAGAAAAATATCAATGTCGTACGCATGTGAGTGCCCCAGATTTTGGAACCCCAGCTTCTTTTTAGAAGACATCACAGATAGCACCATGTATTAGTACTGGTTTAGTAGTTTTATGACTCGCTCTTTCATAATGGTCCAATATATAAAAAACTACACCTGATAAAATAAGTTCAAGTCAGTTGTAAACATGCATGAGTGAACTGTGCATTTAGCAATTTTCGTACGTATGTTTTCCAAAGTGCCTGAAATTTTTGCAGATGTACTTCCACTGTTGTCACTCTTATTTCTATGTGGTTTTCTTACCCGCTACAGTAATATCCAATTCAGAGTACCCAGATACCTATGATGGCAACATCCGTAAGTAAGTGGTGTCATGCTTATATCAGCTTCAGCCAACAACAATACAAAGCAACCCCCTTTTTGGCTTATTCACATAGAGCTTTCCTCCCATTGAATTTTTGAGGTTCACTTTTGTATTTTTATATATATAAATATGTACTATCTGCAAAATTGCAGCAGAAGCAGAAGTCATTTTCTGTGAATACAATCAGCAGCAGCAGCAGGAACAAGAAAGTAAGCTATGAAGTATGTCTAAATAATGGAGTTGGCTGAGAGGTGGAAGCCTAGTTTTTAATGGCGCGGTGGATGTTATGGATGCCACTTTAATGCTCGATGCCAGACTTGTTATGGTGTTAGTCGTTCTGGTTCAGGTAACTGTACATCCAGTTACTGAAATTAATAACCATATCATTGCACTGAACACTCAGCAAAGTAATGAAATTGTTTTCAAGTTTCTTTATGTCAAGTAACTGTTTTGGATGATGACATGGCCACCATAGTATGCACTGCATCTAACTTTCTAAAATTTTAAAATGTGATTTACCTTTTGGGCATTTTTTTTTCACAATACCCCATTTTAAAATTAATAATTTTACAAATACTCTATCTTGCAAATATATTGTAACAATGTCTATTTTTTTGTCTTGTAATAATTTTATGTTTGTTTTTTCTTTTTCAGTGTGACCCATACATCTGTTAAGTATTGAAATTGATAATATCGATATTTATTGATGACTTGACATCTCTCTTTTAAATCTTTGAGTTTAATATTTCTATTTATAACTTTCATAATAGGCTGTATAGCCCTTCAATATTTGATGCTGCATTGAAAAATTATAAAGAAATAAGGTTTCACCTTATTAATAGATATAACTTTTGATTAAATAATAAGCATTGTATTTTGACAAGTGATCTTAAAGTGAGAAGATGGGTTCGAATCTTCTAAGTGATACCGGGAGAGATTGTTGGTTTTGCAAATACCAACACCTCCCCTCAGAAATTTTAAGCTTAACATCGTTATTTATGATGAGAAAAATAACAAGGAAATGAATAACCAACAGCCATAAATTTTTCGTCAAATAGTAAGTGTTTGATCCGACGGTAGAGGAGGTCGCTCTTCATCTTATTTTCCCACTTTGTCATTTGAATCGAGAGACTGAATTTGTCCACGTGTAGGGCAAGATTAGGCATGATTGAAAAATGAAATTAAAAGTTGAGCATAAATACGTATGCGAGATGGGGGTATTTGAGAAATTTAATTTTTTAAAATGTGCAATTTAGAATCTATCCCTCTCAGAAGGTAGACAGCACGTTTTGAAACTTAAGAATCCATTTGTTTGCATTATTTCAAGCCACAAAGAATAATTAGGAAAAGGAAAAATTATATTTTATTCATATGTAATTTTATTTTTTTATGTAATTTATTTATATTTTTAGATATTTGAAATTTATATATTTGTGGTTTACATTATTAATATTTTGTCTATCCAATATTTTTCCTGTCAAATATAATAAAAAAGGGCATGTGAAACACACGAACTTCAGATTGCTTTCAGTTTTCTCAAAATTAAACTTAATTTAAAATTGATTTTCAAAAACAATTGAGAAAAATTAAACCCTAACATAAAACATTAACTCTAAGATTTGTCAAAGTAAAATAAATTGGCAATTCTGTTATAAACTCACAGTACTTTGTATTCACATTAAGAACTGCTCAAGATTTCTTTTTTTTTTTTTACTTCACAACAAATAAATTGAAATAGAAATATATGGATTTATTTATTTATCTTGTTGAATATTAAAGGTATGGCTTTGTCTGAGTTTTTAAAGTTGTCATTGTTGTTTACAGTGTACATTAAAATGTATTCAAGCATCGTTTTTGTTCCTCAACTCTAAGGTTCGATTTTAAGGAGAAGGTTACTCTGTCATTGTGGTGCCCCTATTATTTGTAGAATGTTATGGCGGTCAATTAATTTTGAGAGAAACTTTTTTACTTGTTCTATATACTATGAATTTTGTTTAGGATTTAATTTTTTTAAATTATTTTTGAAAATCGATTCTAAATTAGATTTAATATTAGGAAAATGGGAAAAATTTGAAGTACTGCATTACACATACTCTTTTTGTTATATTTTAAACAAAAAACATATTAAATAAATGAAGTGTTAACAATACAAATAACATATTAGATAAATAAGTTGTTTAAGTCAAAAAAAAAAATGAAACCACAAATAGATAAATTGTAGTTTTTTCATAACAAAGTTAAATTCACATCTGCACATAAAGTAGATGGTAATTCAATTTTGAACATCACTTGTTAAATGTAAATTTAAGAGTGTAAGTTTATCATTATTTATCAATGCATCAAGTATGGTTGGACGGATAATTCCTGACAAAAGAGGGAAAGAGCAGAATTGGTGGGAGCCAGGAAATGTGCACACCTGCAAGAAAAGGTTTTCACATGCGAGGTGGATTTGAGCATGCGTAGGTCAGTACGCCTTTATTTGTTGTCTGAGATCTCCCTAAATTCACACATATACCTTCTTTAATCATCATCTTCATCATGCATTTTCCACAATTTGGCTTATAGCCTTTTGTTTTGTGTTTTGTCACATGCTAACAAATAATGATGTTGTTTCGGAATTTAACAACAATGACTAATTCCAGAAACCACCAGAGACAAATTCTGGTTCACAACTTAAGCCTACCTAGTTTTCATATTTGGATTTAACTTTCAAGATTCATTAATGGCTTTGTTTGCAAATCACATGACAAGAAAATCCCTCACGGCATCAACTTAATTGATTACTGCACCCTCTTTGCATATATGGAGCCTCTGCTAATAAATTTTTGTTTGTTTGACAGGTCAGAGAGTTGGTAAATAATAATAAAAGAGAATACGAAATCACTTGAGAGGAGGCGGTAATGTTTTACACTTAAATAAATAATCTCATATTATTCCGATATTTCACGTATTTTTCTTCATGCACCGTTTTATTTACATCTGCTACAATATTATTTTATTATTATTAAATTATTTTATTGATCCTTACGAATAATAGGAGTGGACAATAATCAATTAAAATTGATCAATTAATTTTTTTGTTCAATTGACTCTAATCGAATGTATAATATTTTTAATCCGATCTCCAACCAAAGTTACACTCTCAACTAACTTTAATCGTGTGCATCAATTTCGATCAGTTATAAGCAATTTTAATTGGTTAATTAAGTTAAAAAAATTTAACTTAATAAAATATAAAAAATTGAACAAATTTTATATCCATTTCAGCATATGTAAGTTAAAGTGACTTCAACTATATGCATGAGTGATGTTAATGTTGGGTTTGGAATAAAATTATTTAATAAAATCACACATTTTCACTAAAATTTGATACTATATCAGTTGAGTAAAGGTCTACATAGTTAAGGATTATTAAATCACTCTTAACTGTGATTCAAAAAATATTCCAAAAATTTAATCATTACAAATCAAATTACATATATAAACTACTCCTAACCGACCAATTTCGGGTTCAATCAATAAGATTGGAGTGATTGAACATTTTATGATCACCCTTGATGAATAATTTCCCTTGACTTTTTTAGAAATAATTTAAGATTTATGAGAAAGGCACAAATTCATATATAATTTAAAAAAAAATTAAAAGGATTTACAACTCACACTCGTATATATTGGGTCATTTTCTACCATAAATTATAATAATAAATAATCGTGTGAGATACATGTACATCACATTTATATAGCTTTTGTATTGGACATGAATCCAAGAAAGAGATTAGTCGAGTATAGGGTTGTGAGCTTGTTTATGGTCCCCAGCTATTTTAACATAGTCTCTCTCTCTCTCTCATGCTCCTCATGCTTATCATCAACTTTGAATGAGATAATTCAATCAACATCTTCGTCCTTATATGCATATTGAAAGCTACTACTAAGAATAATGTTTATATAACATATATATTATGTACTATATAAGTCATTTTCATCCATTGTAATTTTAGTTCATCTTACCCAACACATTATAATATACTATAACGGGTACATAAAAAAATTTCTTCCAAGGGTGGATCAAATAATGAGAATTAGGTAATTTGTAAGAGTTAATATCTGCAAGCTTGCTCACCATTATTGCAAGGGAAAAATATTCACATTTAATAAGTTTTGAAGTAATAGTAAAAGTATCTCTATGTCTATTTATTAGAAATTAAATATTCTAACCGTGAAATTAATCTATTGTAATTACACATATTTTCAAAGCTATATTAGGTAGAAGGCGTAGGTGGGATATAAATAAACTTCTTGATAGGTTTTTTAATATTCCAATTATGATATGTATTGTATTTTCTTTTAAATAAAAAAGTTATTTGCATATTAGAAATTAAAAAAAATGACTTTTTGAAAATTATTTTTGATTATGTAAAAATGAGGATATGTGATATATATGATTGAAAAATCAACGATTCTCCAAGTTATATATAAGGAAAGTTAGACTTTCTTTTATTTTCCGCGATCAATATTGGCCCCACTTTGAATCTCACGCCATGCCATGCCATGCCATGATCATATGGTGATGGAGAAGGCAGTCAAAAGGAAGCTTCTTTAAAGTGCATTTTAGAAACTAAAATGTTTTATCATAATTATTAATTAAAAATTAATTGAATGAATTATTATAAATTTGAAAATTAATTTTTAGTTATTTATTGTTTATCAAATTTTAAATTATTATTTTTTATTAACAGTTATAATATATCATTTTACTTCTTAAAATATATCCTATATTTTAGAATAAATATCCATAGCCAAGTGCCCTTTTGGCCTTTGTGTGGCCTTAGCCTTTACTTCATACAGAAATTAAAAGCAGTGGGAATGTTCCCAACGGCTAGTCTTTATTGCTTTTAAATTCATTTTGAAAACTTAAAGAAACATAAACGGATTCCATCACAGGGCAGAGGGGCCACAAACAAGAGCGTAACCTAACCTGAGCCGAAATCAACAACCTTGTGTACATGAAACCTTGAAAAAGAACTTGCTCATTTTTTCACGCAGGTGAAGCTGCAAACCTGCTTTTATTCACTTTTTTTTCTTTTTTAATATTTAAGCTTGTGTATCTACCACTTTAATATCACATTAATTATAAGGAAAATAATATATATGCACTTTGGTTTATACACTCTTATATACAATTAATAAAATCTGAATATATATCATATATGAATAACTAAGTATATTCAATTTAAATTGAATTTTTTCAAGTGTTCAACAAATGGCATTTCTTTAAGAGAAAATAAGAGTTTAAAAAATTTTACCAATAAAATAGAGAAAAAATTAAAATTCTTTTAAGTTTTTTTTTTTTTAGAGAATAACCCTCAATTTTGCTCCTTTTTTTTTTTTCCTTTATTTCCCACTTCAAATCGGGCATAATAAAGGGGGGGGGGAAAGGAATGATCAGAGGCAAGTCGGAAGAGAGAGAAGAACAGGAAAAGTATACATCTAACACAATGAGTATATAGGCTGAACTAAAATGATAGTCCAGTCTGGCGGCTTCGGATCCAAACATTGAAAGGAAAGAAAAAGATATCTGGCAATTCTATTCTGTGAACATTTCAAGCCTAAGTAACCAAACCCATTGAAGAATGAAAAATGATATATATTTGTATGAGTATATATGAAGTTAGCAAGAATCATACATAATTTGGTGGTGGTCACCCTGCAGATTGCAGTACTGCTGCAATAGTTGCAGAAATGCACATGTTGAGTGCTTCATATATAATCAAAGGGCCATGAGCAGTTGCACACTCCAAAATTTTAAATTGAGTAAGTATCAAAATTTCAAATTTTTACAACAATCTATGCAAAATTTATATATATATATATATATATGTATCAAAACTCTTTTGGGAGAAAGAAACTTTTAGATACTTACTATATATATATATATATATATATTACAGGACATATGTATAACTTTACAGGTTAATGAATATGTACAATTTTGTATTTATAATTAATCTCATGTAATATGTAACTAAGAATTTTTTGGTATCATCCTGGCCATATAGTGTGCTAGTTCTTCTAGTTGTATGGTGCAATACATGATATCAATGCTTGATAAATATGTCAGTCTTCTAATAAATTCATGCTACATTTAGATAGATAACGAGATAAAATAAATTTTGATCACTCGTACAATGAAATTTTATGTGCAACATGTCCACAGGCAAACATGAGCGTGTGGTCAAAAAATTTGCATATATCAGGTATCAAATAATGCATCATTTAAATAACTTCTATTGTATATTAAGAAGGAGCTTTTTAAATAAGTAAGAGGACAACTCTTTTTTATTAATATATGCCTCATATTATATGTTTTTAATGTGTTTGTAAGCTACCATACTCTGACCTTTACCCTATGTCATAGTACCCACCCAGGTCATCGGGCACACCCTCCTAAAAAGCATTCTAAACTAATACCCTAATGACACAAGTAAGCATACTTTTTTCAAATTGGCATAAAAGCTTTTTTCATAATTGGGAAGGTTTGTAATATATTATCCCATATGAACATAAAAATAAAAATGCAAAAATTATAATCATATATTTTTCTATTTGTATTAGACAAACGATTTATGCTAAAAAAATATAAACATCCCAAAACAAGAAAAAATAATATACAAGTGTTGCTCCTAAATTTGCATCACAAAATCTTCTTTTCATAATTGATTTTTATGTCAAATTTCATCTAAAATTAAACATATTTACTTGTTAAATTAATTTATAAGACTAACTCGTGAGACCAAGTTATACCTCAAACCCCCTTAGAAAAAAAAAAGAAATGAAATTAAAATTAAAACCTAAAAAAAGGAAGACATTACAATGATTTCCAAGGCATGTATTGATAGCTTTGAATAGAAAAAATATGATTATACCTAAATCCTAAATCATCAGTTTGATTATATTTCTATCCGGTTAAAAAAAGATAGATGTAATTTTTTTTCCTACAATATTACATATAAAAAAAGATTATAAATCTCGTTACATATGAAAATTATATATCTATCTTTTTTTGACATGACAAAAACATTACAACAGAAAAAAAGAATCTAAATTCTGTTAAAATTATAAGATAGATGATCAAAGGTAAAAACACGTCATCTGTTTTACTATGAGCTTGAACATTGATAAAATCTTGTCATCCAATACTTACAAAATAAGTAATAGATGGTCATAGTTAGAATTCTGAAAAGTATTCTAACAGTCAACTTAATAATATTGATAAAAATATGTTATGTGTTAAAAATGAGAGAAAAAAAAAACCTTTATATAAGATTACTTCAATGTATAAGGTGATAGTAGATAATGAAGTAATTATATTTAGGATTAGTAATATCAATATTGATCAACAAATTGTCAGAATTATTCGTGTTGATCATGAGTAGCACGTGTCCAAAGTAAAAATAAGAGAGAGGGAAAGAAGCCCAACCAAGTAATTTTGATTCGTTAATGGAAAATGATTGGCAAAATAAAGGTTGGGGTTGGTTTCTTATGACAAAGCACCAAGAAAAAGAGGATGGCGTGGTGCAAGATTATTAGAAGAAAGAAAGAAAGAAAGGTCAGGCATCTTAAAAAGCAAATATTGCAACAAAATCCTGATGATCCTGCACATTATCATGAGCACAAAATCTAGTTGACTAGCAAGAATAATTTGCTTTTTCAATTAGGATAAAAACAAAAGAGAGCGAATTTGTTTACTTTTCTTGTTTAATTTGTCATTGAATAATTTGCTTTTTTAAATGCAAGAAAAAGGTTTAAACTTTTCATCGGGAACATCTATTCTTTATGTAATATTCCTTTAATTCCTTGTCCTCTAGCTAAAAGGAAATAAAGAAAACTTGTAATCAAAACCAACCCTTTGAATCTTGAATCATGTGGTAAAGTACACATCTTCTTATGTATATTATATATATATTCTGAATTCAATTCAAACCCTATTTGTTATTTTTATATATATATATATTTCGTCAAGATCTTTCTTTTTGTGTTTGTAGCCTGTAGGGGTTATTATGTTAAACTTAATTTTCTGCGTAACTACAACAGAAGCTCTATTGGCAAACTATAAGTGGTTCTCTTGGTCAAATGAACATTTCAAATGCATAATCCATGATTTATTATTTGAATTAAGACGTGGAGGGGGGTAAAATATAACTTCTCATTTTAAAATTCAACTATGGTTGTGACATGAAAATAAATTAGATACAAAATTTAAGATTATTTTGTATCTTTATTTATATCCTTAAACATGCATGAAAACACTTTTAGAGTAAACATACAAAATTATCATTTAATTGAGATTATTTACAATAAATATAATTGTAATTGAATTGTTGATCATTTATTTATATGAAATTTATAATAATTTATATGAATCCTATATCAATAAATAGTTAATAACTTTAACTGCATCTACACAATTAATATAAATGATTCATTTCTATAATCGTTTTGGCTTATAGCTTAAGTAAAATGAGTCACTCAAGACAGATAATTTCAAATTATTCCATAATACACACCCAATAAAAGAACAGCTTATGTCATATTCATCAACAAAAATGAGTTAAAGGTCTCAGAAAAATAACGCCTGATCACTAACCAAAAAGTTAAAAATCATCCAGAAATCCAAAAGGATAAAATGAGCTTGTTGCCTAATTGAACAGGTTAAGCTTGACATGGCCGCCAAAGCAACCTACTTACTGCTTCAATTTACAGAAACATGAATATCTTGAATGGATTATATGTTGTTTTTATGATTATAATGGAAATGGGAAGACGACAATGTGCAACTGTTTATTGGCAGTACTTCTCAGCCTTTGTATAATAATATCAGCAAAGCGTGTGTGTGTGTGGTTCATCAATCAAAGTAATAATAGAGATTGCAGAGAATTTAGGGTTGGCAGTGATTCGGATGGCTGGATGGATGGATCCATGTGATTTTCCCCAAAAGAAAATGACCAAAACAATTTTGGGGTTCTGAAGCATCTTGAAATTTGTGATCCACCCTGGTGTCATGTTTATGTCATCAACATTCATTTCAACACTATTTATTCTTCTGGCCCTTCTCTTGCCATCTTACCATATAATCCAATCAAATGTTAATACACTCTCTTTAACAGTATATTGTGTATGTTTTCTAATGAATTGTAGAGATATAAAAATATTGATCCCACAATTTATAAAAAAAAAAATTGAATCTAAAATATTTCCAAAGGGATATATGTAATAATTAAAAGAATGGTATGAAGATATTCTTAGAATATTACTTCTTATTTTGACAATATATTATATACGTTCTCTAATAAATAAAATAATTTATAAAAATATAAATTTCACAATTTATAAAAAGAAATAAATTTAAAATATTTGTAGAAGGATGGATATAACAAAATTTATTATAAAAAAAAAAGTGGTGTTGGAAAAACGTTTAGAACATTACTTATCACAAGTAGTAAAGATAAATTTTGTATTTTGTTATGACATCTGAGAAAGAATGTTTTAGAAATATCTCCTGAAATCATTTTCCTTATAAAAAATTATGAAATTTAAAAAGGTTTCACAAGCATGTATTTGAACAAAATTGACTATGCAGTAGTTTTTTTTTTTTCAAGGAAGAAATGATAAATCACCGGATTTGTACACAATACATAATATTTTAAATTTAAATTAATTATATTAAAAAATTCAAAAATAATAATAAATATTGTTGGACCGTTAAAAAATGTCGATACTTTGCATCTGTTTTAGTATACTTGTAAGAATTGATTACGAAATAAAGAAAAAAAATTAGTGGACAGAAGCTAAATATATTAAGATCATTTTTAAATTCTATTATGATTTTAATATGGCTAATGGTATACGAAACAAGTCATATCTTTTCGAATTGTAAGATCCATCAAAAGGTAATATTTTTTGTTTTATCATAATATTTGAAAATTTTAATATTATTATCCATTATTTTTAAAAAATTAAAATTTTATTTTTTTAATTTTGGGATCCATAGAAATATATTATTAAAATATCTGATTTGTTAAAAATATAATAAATAATATCGCAAAAATTTCAATTCTGTCTAAGATTGTAAATATTCCCCCATCAAAGCACCTACAATTATTGTTATAGCTATCGTTATTGTAATTAAAACATCCTATCTTCTTTATGAAGTTAAGAAAAATGCATGTCTACCTACTGTACTACAATACTAAATAGAGATAATTAAGCTTCGTATATGCACTTTGCTTTTGAATTTCATGTGAATCCTTGAAGACCAATAAAGTTCTAACCTAATTTCAAGAACACTGTAACAATAGGAGGGAATCAAATATAAAAAATTTATAAAATATATATAATTTTTATATTTTTAAGAAAAATAGTTTAGATTTATTATACATAAGTATAAAAACATCAAAATTTTTGAAGAATTCTAATTATAAATTGTATGTTTAACATGTCCTTTTTCTCTCTATCTTTTCTTTTCTCAATAATATAATTTATTTGATAATTAAACAATACAAGCTAGGTTTATATGTTTGAAGTTCTTTTAAACAAAATAAGAAATAAAAAAAGAAATGGAGAAGAATATAATATGGGTAGGAGAAAAAAGGAGAAAGAAAAGCAACAAAGAAAAAGTTATAGCCATGCAGAATAACTGGGAGAAGAGACAACATAGATAGAAACAAGAAATGTAAAGATGGATAAAGTCTTTAAATGTGGTGTAGATGGTGGAATAAAGGCAACGATAATAAAAGAATAAAGTCATTTTTATTAAAATTATAAACAAAATAATAAAGAGAATCCCTTTCCTTCTTCCCAGTAGAATATGAAAAGAACAGCTTTACAGTGCAACCGTGAACTGTGCAGAAAATTTAAATAAATTGAAACTTCAAAATTTAAAATATATTTACTGATTTATAAATTCGTTAAATAACTGAGAAGCAGACTACTGAGCCGTTGCATTTGGCTCAAATACTCCCAAAAAAAAAAATGAGAATTTTCTCTTAATTCTAACAGACCTACAGATTATTTGTCTTCAAATATTTTTGGTTAATTATAATTCCAAAGATGGAGAAAAGTCAGCAGCAGTGAATCCGTATGCATAGTATTCAGAAAGCTAAGAACCCTAAATTGATTTTGAAGAAGAGCAATTATGATCATTGTGTCTTATTTTTCATGAATATATTATTATAAGAATATTTTTTTCGTTATATAATATTAAAGTTAATCATAATTTATCATCTAAAAAGTAAATTTATCATCATAATTTCGTTAAAATACTAATAATTTTAAAATTCTTTTTTTTTTTTACCTTTTTATTGATTATAAATTGAAGTCCATCTTCAAATTTGTTTTAATACTATAAGTTTTATTCGTTTCGTGCGAATATATATTTTACTGTATGCATATGTTTTATTAAAAATATATATATATTGAAAAAGATGAAATATATCTGTAACTATTCTGCTGTCACTGACTCTCTTGTCATGTGATAGAAAAATCTGAACGAAATTGAATTGCTGTTTGTATTCCAAGGGGACATCATTGATACGTTGAGTGAACTTTTTTCTTGACGCAACACCCCAAAGAAACCAAACATATAAATTTATATCATAATTAAATATATATTAAGAATATAATACTTTAGAAAAGAAACAATCTAAAAGCTTCCATATAATTATAAATATGCATTATTTCCCTGAATAGCAATGCTGGCGCGTGAAGGGAAGAATCCCCCAACAACAAGTTTTCTACATTCAACCAAAGACCTAAATCTAATTATCACATCTGCTGCACGTACTATGTTTAGCTTTGCTTTCCCTGTTCCTTCCCCGTCACTCGCTTTATGCCATTAATTAATTATACGTGAAGTTACTTTCTACTTCAATTTTGGTTCACCTTTTTTGGAAGGAGTTAGCCCTTTAGAAGCCATATTAAACAAGTGGAGGACTCAATTTAACAAAATCAATTCTCAAAGAAATATCTAATTAAGAATCAATGTATTATCAATTTCGATATCATATCAAGTGTTAAATGTTTTTAAAAATATAAATTTTTATTAAAAAAATGTAATACAAGGATTTCTTAAAATATTACTTATTTTAGTATTATTTTCGTTCATACACATCTAATTTTAAAATTTAAATGTGATTTAATATATTAATGTTGATATGATATGATAGTTTTATATAATAAATTCTTCTCTTCAAGAATAAGAATGGAATATTTGTTGTATCAATTTAAGGTTATATGCCTCAAAATTCAGTTGTAAGAAGAACCGGATAGAGACCGGAAACACTTCATTTAAAGATATATATATATGGAATGCTTTGCTATATATTATTCATTTTGCTGAATTTATCATACAATTTTAATGTTAAATAAAGTAATACTGGAATGGTGTTGCTTTTCATCTACTCTTCAAAACATTTCCAGACCGATTTGGTTGTTGCACTTTTTGTTTTTTACTGTTTACAATTGGTTGTTTTTACCTTTAACTTTCTCCCCCGTTAGGTTAGGTTGTGATATATTGGTATATTCAACTTAAGGGGACTGGTGGGTTTGCTTATTAAATGCAAATTTGAGTTCACAGGTACTGGTAGGAGGGGGCATGATTATAATCAATGTGGGTAAATAATATTTGAAAGTTCCTAACTTTCACCGCATGTAAATAGGAAAAGAAGACCAGCACAATAATATAATATGAGAATAATTTTTTTAATAATTTGACTAAACACAATTTTTTTTAAATTTTATTTGTATCAATTTAATCTGTCAAAAAGGAATACAACATGAGAAGAAATTTTTTCTCAATAATTTGACAAGACACCTATTTTAATCATTTACTACTGTAATTTATATCAATTTAATACTTAAAAAATTTTAGTACCAACTTAATTCTCCAATTATTTAATTACATTCAATTAAACATTTCATGAAATTTTAGCATCAATTTAATTTTTAATTTTTCAATCATATCCCATATTCAAGTCTATGTATTATTCTATCATTGAAATAATTAACAAAATTATTGATGTAATAAATTACTTTTTAAATTATTTTCGAGCATATTAATACAAAACTAAGAGATTATTTGTCAATTCTTAAAAACTAGTTAATTGGGTTTATTGAGAACGATTTTAAATTTTATAAATTTATTAATTACTTAATATTAAAAATACTAATTTCATTTAAACAGAATGCCAATGAAAATGGGTTTTTAAGCATTCCTATTTGAGATTGGTTTTCTTTTATTTAATTTTTTTACTATCGTTATTTTTCAAGTGTAAAGTATTTCTCATGCACTTTGTTCCTTCTACAGCAAAATAAACCTCTCCCTCTAAATCTTTCCAATTCTAAAATCCTTTTCACTCTCATTTTATTTCTACAAAAATTCTTATTTTCTCCTATCTTAGAATTATATATGGAGAATGATTTTGCAAGTAAAAATTTACAAAACTCCTTATTTATTATTATTATTTAATATTTTTATTTTTATTTAAATTTATACCAATTTTATATGGTTGTTTGATATTTATTATTGTGATAATTTTACTTTTATTCTGAGTATAAGATAACGAAAGTACATTATATTTTCTTTTGATTTTTTAGGAGATCTAAATGGTCAATTTTTTCCTTTTGTACATTGAAATCATTTTTTTAATCATTTTTTTATATTAGTTTATATTTATAGAGATGATCAGATTTTTGAAAAGATTTTAATGAATTATATGATAGAAGAAAAAAAAAACTTCTGATATGAAATTTTATAAACGTGAAGACAATTCTCAGATTAGAAAAAAGGTGGTTGAATCTTATTTAAAATGTTCAATTGTAAATTTTGATAAATAATATATATTTATTATTTAAATAGTATATTTTAATTAATATTTTTATGCAATGATACCTTAAGATTACAATTTATCTTCTTGTATTTTTATATAATTTAAAGTTATGAAAGAGATTTATTAAATAAAATTTATAAAAAAAAAATAGTTAAAATTAATTTTAAATCAAATTAAGTTTGATTTTAAACTAATTTAAAGTTATTTGGCATAAAAAATTTACCTTTATATTGAATTATTTAGAATTAGTTTTAAAATTTGACAAACACCCCACTTAATGAGCAAAGGAAATAAGTGTTTTCTTATATTTCATTGATTAGAAGCTTTGGGGAGTATGTTGGAGATTTTAGATTTGAAATTCCTCATTATCAATATAAAAAAAATTAATTAGAATCTTTAATTTATTATAATATCTATTATGAGTTTAGATTATAATTTACAACTACAATATTACATGTAATTAATATTATTATTGGATTACTCTTTACAATTATATTTTTTGATAATTTTATATTATAATAATTATATTTATTTATTTTCTTAATATTATTTTTTATAATGTAAGTATAATCATAATTTATTATCTATTAATTAATATATCTGACTTTTTAATATTTTTTTATTTCTCAAGAATATTTTTATTTTTATCCTTAGCTATCTCTCTCCTCTGTCTTTTTATGTTTTTTTTTTTTTAAACATCTCTTCCTTCTGTCTTTCTATGCTTTTTTTTTTTTTTTTTACGTCTCTCCCTTCTGTCTTTCTATGTTTTTTTTTTTTTTTTTTTCATCTTCTTCTTTGGTCCTCTCCACCTTCTGACACTGCCGTTCTCTATGTGGCGTAAACTTGATGGCTGATAGTGCAAGCAAAGCAAACATCTCCAACTTTTTTTTTGTTTCTAATTCCCTCTCTCTGGCAGTAAAAAATCCGCTTTTTTTTTCCTCTCTCTCATCAGCCACTCGTCCTTGCCCCGTTCACCACTGCTATAAGCTCAAGTACTTACTTAGTGCTTCGCTAGCAAAATCCACCTTCAAATTTCTCACTTGTCTCTCTCTCTCTCTCTCTCCTTCCTCCAATTCCTATTGCCTTGTGGTTGCCCTAATTTCTACTCTCTCTCTCTCTGTATCTATTGCCCCTAGAAGCTAAATCTCAGCTCGTATTTGCTTCTAAACAGGCTTTCTGCAATTGAAGGAGTTTAAGCTTATCAAGACACTGTCCAAGACAACTTGATGGTATTGGTATGTTGTTTCCAAATGCTCTTCATTCCACTCTGCTCCTTTGCCTCCATTTGCATCTGTAGTTGAAATCAAAAAGAGAAAAAAGGTCTACTTCTGGCCATCTTCATCCCATAATTATTTTCTCTCTTAAACACTGTTTTCCTGTTTGACTCTTTATAATCTCTCTCTCTCTCTCACACACACACACTTTCTCTCTCCTTTTCATGAGGTAGAAAATATCCAGAGAGGGAAAGTGTAATTGTTTGCTCTCTAAAAGTTCTTCATCTCACGGCCATCTCTTGTATGCCGTATTTCTGAGTCAATTTAATTTGCTTCACTTTTTCTTTCAAAATTCAGTTGGAGGTAAGCTCAAGAATCAATCCCATTTCTTTTCAGTTGAAAGAAAATATTTTCCATCCAATAACTCTTCAAGCTCTAGTGACTCTAAGTAAGACAAACCTAGATTTTGTTCTTCATCATATATATAACACCCAAGTGAGCTCCTTTCACTGCTTTTTCTTCTTTAATTTCTCCTTAGTGAAACTCGGTCAAAAGGTTTCCATCTTCGTTGGGTTGCTTCTAATTAAAGGAGTTGAGTTTACAATCTTAAGGTGAAACACTCACAAAATTGAGGTTTTAAGGAGGTACACTTTGAATTACAATCATTTTGGCACTCCCAATTCTCTCCCTAGTTTTGTAAATTCTCTTTTGGTCTCCAAAGAACCAAACAAAGACCCAAATAAAATAATAAGCCAAGAAAGAGAGAGAAGAGAGGAGAGAGAAAAGAGAAATAGGAATGGAACTTTCCAGTGAAGAAGGAGAAATCCCAATCCCAATAAACAGTACTTATGGTGTTGGTGGGGGACATGGTAATGGCCATGGTGGGCACATGATCCATCATGAAGCCCCACACAGCCAAAACCACAACATTATCTCTTCCTCAACAACACCACCCCAAAACCCTTCAAACATTGGCTCCTCCATTCAAGCAATAAGCCTGCAGGAGGACCATGGGCCCCACAAGAAACCAGTTGTCATCAGGTACAGAGAATGCCTCAAGAACCATGCAGCTTCCATGGGAGGCAACGCCACTGATGGCTGTGGTGAGTTCATGCCAAGTGGTGAAGAAGGCACAATTGAAGCCCTAAATTGCTCAGCCTGCCATTGCCACAGAAACTTCCACAGAAAAGAACTTGAAGGTGGTGACCAGCCCCACAGCTATGGTAGAAAATTCATTTTAGGACATCCCAAGGGTATCCTAACCCCTGAGGCATTGGGGTACTCAACAGCTGGTAACATCCTGCCTTCAAGGACTGTACCACCTCACCAGATGGTACTGCCCTACAATTTTGGGTCACTCCCTTCAGAATCTGATGAACAAGAAGATCAGGCTCGTGGAGGAATGGTGTCTAGGCCTCCACAGTTTATGAAGAAGAGATTCAGGACAAAGTTCACCCAGGAGCAGAAAGAGAAAATGCTCGACTTTGCAGAGAAAGTTGGGTGGAAAATTCAGAAGCAAGAAGAGTCTGTGGTGCAAAATTTCTGCCAAGAGATTGGGGTAAAGAGAAGAGTGCTCAAGGTTTGGATGCACAACAATAAGAACAATCTGGCTAAAAAGAGCCCACCACCTACTGCTAATTGAAGTACAACTGATTATATCATGATCAACCATCTCATTTTCAATTTAGCATGTGCTTAGCTTTGATTAATTAACTCTCTACTTATGATTAGCTGAAAATGTCAAACTTTCTTTTTATATAAATCTTTCTAATCATTTACTAGTCACTAGGTCTGTTTGAGTTCTCTCTCTTTTTTTTTTTTTTGGTAATAATTTCTGTCATGTGGTGTAGTTTAGGGAAATTATTGCATTAAATCGGTGAAGTTTTCTGTTGAGTTATGTTTCTCTTAAAGCAGTCAAGAACTTATCACAAGGAACAAAACACTTAGTTTGAGGTACTGCATATATTAATATAGAACTAGTGGGTTTCATATCCGTCAGACCTTTTTGTTTTGTGATTATCTTTTTTTGAATGCTTACTTGCACAATTATTGTATCACAATCATTTCACGTTAATACGACATAATTTATTTAAAATTGACTAATTTTGCCTTCAAATCAGTGAAATTTGATTTTAATTAGATTGTATTGTATGTGTGCAAAATGCAATTAGGTGCCCTTTTATTTTCCTCTTTGCCTTGTAGAATCTGCTTCTGAGTGCTGATATAGCACTGCTTCTGTGAATTCAGGCTGCAAAGAAACAAAATATTTGTAATGGATTTGACAGCTATGTATTTGAAAAGTAATTATAGTGTTGAGCATTAACTGTCAATAAATTCCAAGGAAGAAAAAGAATCAGATATTGAGAAAATGTTAAAATGAGGTCTGTGTAGGATTTTGTCATTACCCTCCAACGCTTTGGATTCTATTTCCGAGCTGTGTACTCGCGTTGTTTCATAGGTTTCCTGTGGTTACTGTCCAAAGGAAAAAGCCATTTTATATTCTATTTTTTGGTAAATTATATATGCCTTTAATTTTAATTTATTTACCTGGCCAAAATGGTATTTATCTGTCCAATCCTTTTTAAATGGAGAGGATTAAGTCTAATTATGCTAAACATAGATTCAAAACTGACCCTTGAGATTTCTAAATGTTAACGGGAAGATAGACAGTGTATAGAATGGTGAACAAAACAATGGTTTGATTTGGACGGAAAGTTAAATTTTTTAGTAAACAAGTTGCTGTGTTAATTTCTCAAGAGATGTTGAAAGTTATTTGATTAGTATTAAAGAAATAATTTTTTTTTAAAAATAACGTCTGATGCTTAATTTAATTATAAGTTTTTTATTAAATATTATTAAAATGATAAAAATATTTTTTAAAAGAATTATATTTTTTTATTAAAATATAAGTAAATTTTTTAAAAGATATTTTTATTATTTTTTAAATTTTATATAAATAATTTTATATTTTTATTTAATTAAAAATACAGAAGGTTGGATTTAACAAAGGAACTAAGCAAGTAATTTTTTATAGTTTATAGGAAATAGAACTTTTTTATTTTTTAAATTAATAACTAATTAAATAAGTTAAATATTTTTTACTTCTAGAAAAGTTATATTTCTTATAAAAAAAATTTACAAATCAAGTAACTCCTTAATTATAGCTGCTATTATCCTTTGTTCATTATAATTATTAGAATTATTTTAAAGAAAGATTGAGAGTGTAAATATGGAATTATTATATACATAGGATTCGAGCCCCAATTATACTTTCTTCATTCTAAATTTATGAACATTTTAAAGTTTTCATTATCATTTTTTAATTCATCTTTAAAAAGAAATTCTCAATTTCATCCTCCACTTTTAATTAAATCATGCAGTGACCAAAATATTACATTTGTATTAATGAAGGTACTTATATGACACTATGATAGCTGACATGAAGTATTAACTCATCTCTTAACTTTCATGGTGGCTTGTGATTCCATATCAACTACAACTTGAATTGTGAAGGTTACGAAACAATAATCTCACTCTCACATTTTTTAACATTCATCTTCTCATTTATTTTTTTCTCATAAATAAATGGGAATAACAATTCTAAATCTTATTTATTTGTAAAAATAAATAAATATAAAATAAGAATAAAAATATAATAAAATATTGTTCAAGGCCAAATAAACATGTGAAGTCATGTCTTATGTCACATCAACAACTGGTGCATAAGCCACTCCACCTCTCGTCTAACGTTAGAATAACTAATCACGAGATAAATTATATTTATTTTCTTTCAATTTTAATTTAACTACATTCATATCTTTTTAATTTTTAATAATATATATTTTTTCATTATTTTTCCAAGATAAGAAAGTAAATATGCTCAAATAGAAATGAATTAAAGAAATATTAATATATATAAAAAAGAAAAATTAATGTATAATTTTAAAAATAAAATGATATAAATATAATTAAACAAAACTTTAAAAAAGATAAATATGATTTACTCTTAATGATATGACTTAGTTGAGAGCATTGTTGGTACCAAAAGAATAAAAAGAAGAATTTTGGAGAAGAATATGAGAAAAGAGAAATTTATTGATCACAACTTTAACCCC
>JANHAO010007505.1:0-20086 GCA_026873985.1 Saraca asoca
CTAGCCATACATATTTCTTAGTTTTGATGTTGAAAAATAATTTTAATTAATTTTTCACATTATTATTTGATATTATACTTTACTACTTATTTCAATTTTTTTTACAAGTTTCAAAGTATACAATTATGATTCAAGAAGATCAACATTAGAATTAGGAATTATTTTATCTTTTTAAGATCTCTTGTAAATGAATTTCAAAAAACCTTTGATTCAATCAAACATTTTCAAAATGAGGTAGAAAAACCACTTGATAGAAAAGTCACTTGAAGAAAATAAAATTTTATAAAAACTATTTTTCACTTCGTACATCGATTTTATAAAGAATAGTTTTCAAATTTGTTCCAAACTAAATGTTAGGAAAATTGCCTAGTTCAATGTAGTAATCGATTACAATTCTACATATAATAGACCAAACTTCAATTACCACACTGATTAATTAGTTGTAATCATCACAAATCGATGCTATAATTAATGCAATAACTAAAAATCAGTTATTCTGTTACAAACGGTTACAACAGTTACAAAAGCCAAATTGTTTTCATTATTTAAACAAGTTTTCACAGTTTTTCTTCAATAATTCTAGTGCAAAAACATCTAAGAAAAGGAGCTAAACAAGTTTTCTATCTACCTCATTAAGTTTTTGAGTTCTAATTAAGAATTTTAGATCAAATATCAATTGAATTCATCTTAGATTGTTTGAGATTTCATCTCAAACCACTGGTATTGTATTTTTTAATCTTTCTTATTTCATTTCTTTTTATTTAAGATTTCTAGGGAATTAGAAATCTATATAGGTTAGCAAGAGCCTGTCATAATTCTTATATTTTTATTTAAGTTTAGAAGAGTCTATTGTAATTCTTCTAGGTTAGCAAGAAGCCTATATAATTTATTGTGTTTTTTATGTAAACTAGCATTTCAAGAGCCTGGTAAATCCTGATAGTTTTTTTTTTAATTGAAAAGGTCTTTTAGTTGAGAAAGATCAACTGGAGTATACTTGAATTGCGATTTCAATTCAAGTTAAACTATTTTAAAAATCTGTGTTTTTATCTTTATCATTCTACTGCACGCAAAATTCTAAATTTCTTATTTTTGATTATTTATTTACAAATTTATTGCATTAAATCTATTTACTACATTAATATTGAATCCAAGTATAACTTAAAAGTGTATGTAAATTCTCCAATAAGAAAAGGGCAAGATTCAAAGTTTGTTAAAGTTTTAACTCTGATTTTTAGGGACCTGACAAAATCTAACTAATTAAACTCAAATTTCTTTTCTCCAAAACACTTTCCTACTTGTTTCCCTTAAATCTAATTAATTAGAACCTTCAATCTCTCCAAAATCCCAAAAACCACCCAAATTTTCTCAAATCACTCTTTTTTTTTTTTTTTTTACAAATTGTCATTACTAACCATTTTGCCACTGGTTCGAAGATGAGACTAAAGGTCATTAGTGATAAGAGGGTGTATCATACAAATGTAGCTATTGAGGTGTAGAAATTCTTTCCAATGCAAAGTCTTATTAAAGGTATGCTAATTACAAAAAAAAGGCTGTATCTCACATTAAATGCTAGGACAAAAGATTTCCTAAGAAGAGTCATCGAGATTCACATGTTTTGCTAGAAAAGTATAAGTTGCTCAATTTAGTCTGTCATAGTGCCCCTTATTACCCTAGGCTAGGTCAAATGTTCTATGCTAACCTAGGTGTAGCAAATGAAAAACTATTTGCATGTGTGATGAGAAAGGCCATAAATTTGGATATAGAGACACTATGCAATTTGTTTGGAATGGAAGGAGGGTCTAGTTTTATTACAAGCAAAGATATGGAAGAGTACTCAAAAGAAGAAGCCATCAAAATGCTCTTTCTCAACTCCATTCCAATTGTCACCATCAATAAACTCATGATCGCCAGATTAATTATGTTGGATCATCTCCTTCACTACACGATTGTGAAGATAATCCTACCATGCCACACCAACTCCACCAACATTGTTGAAGATGAAATGTTTTGGATGTGGCCAATAAATAAAGACTTAGAAATTAACATCCCATACCTCATTCTTTGTCACATGGGTGCTTTCACCATGAAATCGAATCACAGCTTCTTGTCTTATGGGATGATACTAACTAAAGTTTTTTCACATTTTCATGTTCCTTTGTTTTTGGAAAAGGAGATTGAAATTGTGGATAGCTCTACTACAATGAATGAAAAAACCCTGCATTAGATGTAACTCAGATTAATGAATCAGAGGTAGGTGAGATAAGATGGGTTAGCATTTAGAAGATCTAATGGTGCTTTGGGTTCTAGTTCCTGTGGTTTAACGAATTTCCAAAATGAGACTTTGACTCTTCTAAGCAGCTTTAGCTCCAACAAACACTATTTTTTGGGTTAATGGAATAATTATACCGACAAATAAATGAAAGGTTGAACTCCATTGAAGTGAACATGAATGCATAGATCAAAGACCTTCATAGTCGATTAAACACCATGAAGGGATGACTCAATGAAATTCAAAATGTTGTTGCTTCACATGCTTTAGGTTTTTAGCCTAGTTTCATTATATTCTAATTGTTCCCTTAGCCTCATTCTTTAGTTATTACTATTTTTAGCTACTACTGCATTATGACTCTGTTGGATTTTTTTTGGATTTTAATTTGATTTTGATCATTTTCTATAATTTTTTTTTTCTAATTGTTGGATTTATATTATTGCACTATAGCCTTTTTGATATGCCAAAAGCACGAGTATTGTGTATTTTTTGGGATTTGAGTGTTGCATGCCTATAGGAGGAGGTTGTTATCTTGAAAAGGAGCCTTGATCTTTCTTATTGAATTATATTATAGGCTTGGATTGTATGATTGATCCCCTAGTAACCCCAAAATTGTTTTTCATCACCAAAAAAGGGGAGTTTGTTATCCTTAGCCCCTATTTTTCTAAATTGAGCGAGCTTGTATTTTAATGACAATAAACAATTTTGGTTGAGCTAAATTGATTTATTTTTAGTGATTCGCTTGTGGATGGCCTTGGACTTCAAGTTAAAGATATAGATTAGGCCTTGCTTTGCAAATTTTGTAAAGGTTTAGACTTATTAGAATTAACACAAATTTGGAAATTGTTTTTGAAAGGTTAGCCTCTTGCTTTAAACAAAAAAATTTTGAACAATTATACTAAAAACATTCCAACAACTTACTAAATTGTTTAACACATTTATTCAACATGAAATTAGGGTTTTGGATTATTTTTATAAGGTTTAATTTGACTAAAGTTGCGAGTGCCTAGTGAGTGTAAACTTATAATCATTACAAAGGTAATTAATTTAACTAATTTATGTCAAAATTTCACTATCGTTGGTGATCTGTGAGCATGTCAATTTTGGACTTTAGGTGAAGAAATTGGCAAAGTCACTAAATAGGAGAAATTATAGAACTTAGGAGGGAAGAAAGTCAAAGAAAGTTGACCAATTTTCTTTTCCATTTTTCCCCTTAAGTGGCAGCTGCCATTTCCTTTTTAAGCTCTTTTCCAGTTGCTTCAAGCAACCTTTCATCTTCTTCTTCAATTTTATTATCTCTTTCTTGACAAGCTCTCCTTCGCTCTTCAAGTAATCCTTCATCGTTCCATGATAATTTCTTAAATTTTTACAATTGATTCCTCTTTTCTTCTTCTTCAATTTGACATCAAAATCTTGTTGATTCATAAAGTAAAAGTTGAGTTATGAATTTTTGAAATCTGCTATCACTATTCACTTTACTATTTGGCCTATGAATCAATATGATTTTTATGGTATTTTAAAGCTTGAATCTAATAGGCATGGCTTGTTTTTATTAAATGGAACCATAATCTAATCATATATGATTAGATGAAGAGGAAAAATCCTTGGAAAATCTGAAAACTAATGAACCCTTCTTTGTGTGTTCTTAAAGAATATTGAAGATCTTTGTGAGATCTATTTGATTTTTATATTACTAATTGCTAAGGTGAGTAATCCTTACATTTCTTGCAAATTGTGATGTGTTCTTGTTTGTAACTTGTCAATTAGTTGATGCAAATGGATAAGATGAGTTTTTGGTGATTATGTAGCCAAATTTGAGGTTGAGTGGATTTATAGAGGTGTTAAATGGTTTGCTGTGGGAATATTTGCTATAGGAATAGCTAAGTCATAGGCTTATTAAACTTTCAAAACTTGTTGAACTAAGGACTTTAAGTAAAAGGTTGAATAATTAGTTGCTTTCCCTATTTTTCTACTATTTTCATGCAAAACTTGCTTGTGCGAGTCAAATCCCAGCTTTTAAAACTAAAACCGTAATCATGCTCACAAAAACCTAGCACTTTTATCCTTACAATTTGACTCAAATTTTGAACTAAATTTGTACAATTCAAATTGCTATTTCCTACTCTATTTTTTGATTTGGATCGTGATTCAAATCATGTTTAAATTTGGACTTCTTGAAAGTTTTCAAAATTTGGTAAGCAAACTCACATTTTCAACTAAATTTCCTCGATTTCAGTGATTCTAATAGTGATTCTACTCAAATTTTAAACCCAATTATGTTCATGATTCTAATCTTATCTCCAAAATTGTTCCATTCTTTTCAATTCAAACTTTTTTCTCTTTAAAAACTATTCTAATTGTTTAGGTCTAAACTTACATAAGATACAATTAAATTGAATAAAATATATGAGAAGTTTTGAATGAATAATTTCCAAGTTAATTTTAATACTAATTAACCTAGTAATTGTTTATACACAAATGTTATGGAAGTAACATGGATAGTTATAAAGATAGTGTGACAGAGATTGTGTGTTTGAGACAAAAATAGAATGATGGTCTATATGTGGATAATAGGAAAATGATCGTGATACTTGTTATAATAATACGACCTATATAATTAAGAATGAGGTCTAAGTTTGAATATACTTTAAGAACTAACATGTGGTATGTAATGGCAATGATGTGTGATATATATATTAAAAGAAATGATGCTATTGAGATACTTGAAAATTCCACATGAAACATGGGATGCTAAATGATGAATAACTGTGATTGTGGAAATGCAATTACTATAAATGATATTATGGTATAAAATTTGAGAACATATACAAGATATTGAATAGCATGTGATAATCATTGATGGAATTATAATCATTGTAAGTGATTATGTAGTGTAAAGCTTGCCTATGTACATGAGACATGGTATGATATACAATGTTATGACAATGATAGAATATAGCAGGAAATAATGAACTAAATCCTAGATTTGTGCATTCCAAATGGTGGAGGGGCATAAGGCGGGTGCTAGAGGGATAAGGTGGGGTTTGTACAAGTTATGGCTAAACTAGAGTAACAAGGAGATTTATATTCCTTTTCTTTATTATGTTGTTTATTAGAATTGCTATTTTGAATGCATTGGAATATGACAAAATATGACTTGATTATGTGACATGGTTATTGACAACTTGAAGCTGTATGAATAGTATGATTATAACTATTATCCTAAGGAATTCTGAAAGAAGATTTGATGTGGTAAGGCAATGTGATATAAACTTAAGTGAAGACTGAGTCCTATGAAATGCTAGAAAGTAATATAGTACCATAACCTAAACTTATAATGATTAATAAGAATAGCTAAAGGCCAAGAGGAAAATCATAGTTCTTTATAGTGTAACAATGAAAATATACTGTGATATTACTCAAAGGTTGATTCCCTGGGTATTTATGATGTTTTCAATAATTCTGGCATGAGTTATGTTTTCTAAGGATTTAATGTATATGTGTCTAGTTAAATGTTAATGAATTCATAAGTCAGGTATGGATTTATCTCACTGAGCCCTAGACTCACTCTTCTATAGATTATTTTTTAGATTCTCAAGAATTGCTATTAACACACCTCTGAAAAGTAAGGATGGGCAATAACTTCATGGAAGTCACTGCTAATGTAAATACCACTACAATAGAGAGTCCTTTAGTAGTATATGTTTATTAAAAACTTGTTGAGAACTTGTTGAATAAAAGTTTAATTGGGCACGTGTCACAGTCAGGTAATGCCTCTATACATTATAAAAACTTGCTTATATGACAATGTTTCTTTCCTTATCTATAAGTTTATGATGCCTCTATTAATCAATTGGGTTTAAGTATATGTAAATAAGAAATATTAAAACAAGTATGAATAAAAATGAATAATAGAGACAGGTTAAAGGTTGGTGATTTTAATTAAGGATTGATATTCATGCTAGTCATAACCAGGAGTTTAGGTCATGATAAACATGGTATCAGAGCATGGTCTAGGCTAAATATGTGAGTATAGGCTTACATCTAAAATTGTATAGAGTCGATTAGAGTTGTCTTGTGGTGGTGGTTTCATCAAGTGTTAACAGGCACAGTACCAGTGGCATGTGTGCACCTAGTAGCGTGTATTGTGAATACCATTCCCATTGACCTAGAGAAATTTACGTTCATGTCAATAGAATCAAATTGGAACCTTTGTATGTCTTGAAAATCTAATTAATTTTGTGATGTAGATGATTGAAAAAGCTAGAAGGTAGGAAAGTCATGAATCTAAGTCTAGTGATGAAAGATTTTTCATTGGATGAACTAGTCCACACCATGAAGTTGGTGATAATTCTGAAGTCCCTCAATAGGCAAAAAACCTAGTGCAGTAAGCAATGAATCGCCTGATATAAACATTAACACAAAATCAAAATCATGATCAAAATAGAGGTCCTTGATAAGGGTACATGAAATGAAAGAGATCAAACTCCTCAGGCTAGAAATGAGCAACTGAATAAGTCGAGAATTATTTATGAATTTCTAAAACTAAAGTTGTCTTGGTATATAGGGTATACAAGAACAAATTCTTCTATAGACCTGTATTAGTCTCTTAACCAAATCGAAAGATATGGTAGGATACCACAGTGCCCTAAACCTTAGTAATAGAGCTGGTAGGGTACCAACTAGATGATTTGGCACATTACTGGTATGTTCGAATCATTGGGAGATGAGCTGCTAATGCTGAACCATTAACTTGGGCAACGTTCCAAGAAATTTTTGTTGATAGATTTCTTCTTCCAGTGCCCGACAGGCAAATGCTAGAAATTTTGAAAACTTGAAACAAGAAAATTTATCCATAAGTGAGTATGAGGTCTAATTCACTCGGTTCTCTTGATATGCAAGTCACTTGATTCCTAATGAACTATAAGGGTAGAAAGGTTTGTACAAGGACTTCATGATTACTATATTGATTAAATCAAAATTAACCTAGATACAACGTGCCAATAAGCCATGAATTAGGCTTTGTGGATTGAATTAAGATCTAAAGAATGCTACGAAAGAGAAGTGTCTTTTAGTAGTAAGAAGAAAGTTCGAACTAAGAAAGCTAGTATTACATTAAGCAAAAAACCAATTCTAATTCATGGAATACCGCTTGGTGGGTGGATAGGAAATTATACTAGACCATCTTAGTCATAGGATCCAACTACAAGGAGAAAATTAGGAAGTCAATCAGTTTCAATTATTTTTGCTCCATTCCACAGAAGGAATGCAATCCAAAATCAAGGGAAACTTAATGTTAAGAAGCCACTATGTATAGTTTGTAGTGTAAGGCATTATAGACCATATGAAAGGAAATTGATAAGATCTTTTCAATGTGGAAAGTCAGGACAGAGTGTGGGAATGTCCCATGAATGTAGGTGTCTCAAAGTATGGTGTGAATTCTCAAACTTGACCTCAAAACTAGCCAGTAACCCAGCATATAGCTTTAGAGAGAGCTCTAACTATGTATGGCAGGAATAATAAATGAAGCAATCAAAAGTGAAACCTTAATGTGACCACTATGAGAATCCACAACCTTACTAGACAAGAAGCTTAAACATTGAATGCTGAAATTTCCAAGTATTCTAAAAATACATGAATTATAAAGTCGGATATTATATGACCTTAGAGTTACCCATTCCTTATTGTTTTGCTGCATTAATAAATAGATCCGGTAATCAAGGGAATCACTATTGATACTAATGACTCCAGTTGGCCAAACTCTTCTAGCTGACTACTTATATAGAAATTGCATTGTGATAATGGAGATAATTGGTTCTATGCAAACCTAGTCATGATAGATATGATTGATTATGATGTAACCCTAGGTATGGGTTGGATTTCCTAGCAATGTGCATGCATAAATAGTTTTATACAATAATTACATTTTATGTGAACAAATATCCTCCTGTAATCTCACAAAAAGAATATGTGACTAAGGTAAATAGTTAAAATTCAAGTGTATAAGTTTGCAAGTTATTAGAAAAAAGGTGTATAGTTTATCCTGCCATGATGAAAGACCTAAAGCAATCTATCCCAGATCTAAGTGAGGTCCCAGTAGTGTGAGAATTTTTAATGGGTGCCATGACAAATTACCCAGATTGCCATTGGGCAAAAAATAGAAATTATTATCTTGTGTCAAACATTAAACTTATTCCATTCCTCCTTACTGTATGGCATCAATAGAATTGAAAGAATTGAAAACATAGTTACAAGAGTTAGTTGATAAAGGCTTCAATCACTTAAGCATATTGCCGTTGGGAGCGATTGTACTCTTTGTTAAAAAGAAAACAAAATGACACAATGGTGTATCAATTATCATCTAATTGTTAAGAATAAATAACCCCTCCCTTGTATCAATGATTTGTTTAGCTAGTTGCAAAGGGCAAGATATTTCTCAAAAATGGACTAGAAGATTGAAATATCTTTAGCCAAAGGTTTGTAGAGAGAATTGTTAAAAGAGTATATATGTGATATATGGTTTGAAAGCTAAGAAATGGGTAAATGTTAGAGTGGCTAATTGAGAAGCTCATTTTCTTGATGAGTGTTATTTGTTTTATAACCTAAGCTGATTGAATTTAGAAGAATGTTTTTATTAGAATGATGTTATGATTGGAAGGCTCATGATGAACCTCATAGGTGGTCACTTTTGAAAAATTGTATTTGGCATACAGAATGCACACAATGTTAAGTGTGAATGGTAGATGGTCTAATTGGTCAAGGGTCAAAATAACTAAATGTGATAGTAAGAGAAGAATTAGAGATTTAAGATTGAAATTAAGAAAGAGGCATGATGATTAGCTAAGAATAACTTATGCAAATGGTTTGGATAAATGATTGAAGATAGATGGAATGGTCTCTTGAAAATGACTATGTTTCAACTTTATGAATAAATAATTTTTTTTCTTAAATGTTTATTAATGATATTATGGCATGCTCCAAAAGTGAGGAAGAACATGATCAATATATAAAAATAGTACCACAAACTTTGTGAAAGCATAAATTCTAAGAGAAACTCCCTAAATGTAAAATTTAGGTAACTAATGTTAAGCTTCTTGGTTAAGTAGTGTCACAAGAGAAATAACCCGGACCAATGACAATCACTAAAATTTGAAGTTTCTTGGATACTCCATTGCAGTTAAGTTTTGTTTTTGAAAATGAGCATGTATTAACCATATGAGTAAACAGCTTACTCTCCTATAAGTATTTTCATGTGGATTTGGTATATAAGCTTATGAGTTTAAATTTTGGCAATATTATGGGAAAGATATGTTGAGTGGAGGACAGTGATAGGATGTATCGAAATGTTGTTTTATGAGGGGAGATAAACATAATTCAAATTTATAAGTGTGGAATTTTGAAGTCAAATGAATGTTGTAGCCAGGTGTAGAAAAGTTCCCTCCATGTTCATTAGTTGGAAATGTATAATAGAATGTACCCCATGTTATGGCTTAACAATAGGAAGGTTAAATTAATAGTTTTGATTGAGTTTATGGGCTATGATTTGGAAGAAAATATAATTGAATTCAGAAATTGAAGTAGCTTCCTAGACTAGTAAATTGAGCAACACCAGTTGTAGGGATTTTTCCCTAATTCTTTAATAAGTTATGATATATATGAGTCACAAAGAGTTGTTATCAATTAAATTTGTTATTGTTAGTAGAATTGTTTACAATTACAAGCTACCAATCAAATATTAGAATGATATTATTTTAAGGTGTTTGATGGGAGGACAAGATATGTAGATCTCTGATAAATTAGTGTAAGTTAGGAAGGCAAAGTTATTAGAACTAAATCTAGTAGCAAGTTCTAGTGGGAAGGTATAACCAATTTGTGATCAAACAAAGGTAGCTTAAGATTAATGAAAGTTGTGTTTGAATAAAAGAAAAGAAAAGAATAAGAATTTGATGTTAATTTATCAACTAAGATGTAAGAAATCCGTTCAATACTCCAAGTTTTATATCAAGGAAATAAGTTTTGGATAGGTTTCATATTGTAGAAACAGAAATAAAGCTAAATGCTAAGGTGGCATATAGATAGTAGCCAATAGTCATTCTTAATTAACAAGTTCAAAAATTAAGATCAAAGGAAATTTCCATGGTCAAAGTGATAAGGGAACAATATGATGAGCAAGAGACCATGTGGAAATTAAAACTGAGATACGAGAGAAATATCTCCGATTATCTATCAAGGAACAAGTACAATGAATAGATATATCTTGTTACCTATGATAGATGACTTGTTTGTTAAACCTACTATCGCTATTCAAAATTCAAGGATGAATTCTTTTTTAAAAGGGAGAATTTGTAACATCCTGAATTTTCTAAAATAAATTTTGATAACAAAAATGGCTTTTTGAAAAAAACTATAAAGGGTAACCTCGAAAAGTTTGAGAGTTTGAAACTATAAATTTTGGGATACAAAGAGCTCAAACATAGTGGAAAAAGACTTTATGAATAATAGGAATCTTTAGAAAGTGAAAGATCAAAACTAGGGCTACAAATGCCCAATGAATGTAAACTCATAGTCATTACAAAGGTAATTAATTTAACTAATTTGTGTCAAAATTTCATAGCCGTTAGCAATCAATAAGTGTATCAATTTTGGACTTTAGGTGAAAAAATTGGCAAAGTCACTACAAGAGAAATTATAAAACATGGTAAGGAAGAAAGTCAAAGAGATTTGACCAATTTTCTTTTCCATTTTTGCCCCTAAGAGGTGGCTACCCTCTCCTTTTTAAGCTCCCTTCGAGTTGCTTCAAGCAACCTTTCATCTTTTTCTTCAAGTTTATTCTCTCTCTACAAGCTCTTTTTCTCTCTTAAAGTAATCCTTCATCCTTCCATGATAATTTCTTAAATTTTTACAATTGATTCCTCTCTTCTTCCTCTTCAATTTGACATCAAAATCTTGTTGATTCATGAAGCAAAAGTTGAGTTATGAATTTTTGAAATTTGCTATCACTATTTACTTTACTATTCGGCCCATGAATCAATATGATTTTTATGGTGTTTTAAAGCTTGAATCTAATAGACATAGCTTATTTCTATTAAATGGAACCATCATCTAATCATATATGATTAGTTGAAGAGGAAAAATCCTTGGAAAATCTAAAAACTAATGAACCTTTCTGTTTGTGTTCTTGAAGAATATATAAGATCTTTGTGAGATCTATTTGATTTGTATATTTCCAACTGCTAAGGTGAGTAATCCTTACACTTCTTGTGAATTATGATGTGTTCTTGTTTGTGATTTGTTGATTAATTGATGCAAATGGATAAAATTAGTCTTTGGTAATTGTGTAGCCATATTTGAGGTTGAATGGATTTGTAGAGGTGTTGAATGGTTTACTGTGGGAATAGCTAAGTTATAAGCTTATTTAAACATTCAAAACTTGTTAAAGTAAGGACTTTTGCAATTTTTCTGCTGTTTTCACATAAAACCTACTTGTGCAAGTCAAATTGCAGCTTTTTAAACTGAACTTATAATCATGCTTGCAAAAGCCCAGCACTTTTGTTCTTACGATTCAACTTGAATTTTGAACTAAATTTGTACAATTTGAATTGATATTTCCTACTATTTTTTTATTCTGATCACAATTCATATCATGTTTAAATTTGGAGTTCCCAAAAGTTTTCAAAATTTGGCTAGTAGATCACATTTTCAATTGAATTTCCTTGATTCTACTCAAATTTCTTTAGTGATTCTAATCGCAATTTTGCTCAAATTTCAAACCTGATTCTACTCATAATTCTAATCACACCTCTAGAATTTTTCCATTCTTTTCAATTCAAACTTCTTTCTTTTAAAAAACTATTCTAATTCTTTAGGTATGAACTTACATGAGATATAATTAAGTTGAATAAAACTTATAAAAAGTTTTGAATAAATAATTTCCAAGTTAATTTTAATACTAATTAACCTAGTAATTGTTTATACACAAATGTTATAGAGGTAGTGTCGGTAGTTATAAAGATAGTGTGATAGAGATTGTGTGCTTAAGATAATAATAGAATAATGGTCTATATGTGGATAATAGGAAAATGATTGTGATACTTGTTATAATAATGGGACCCATATAATTATGAATAAGGTCTAAATTTGCATATTCTTTAAAAACTAGCATGTGGTATATAATGACAATGATGTGCGATATATATATATATTTATGATAAGAAATGATGCTACTGAGATACTTGAAAATTCTCCATGAGACATGGGATGTCAAGTGATGAATGACTGTGATTGTGGAAATGCAATTACTATAGATGATATTATGGTATAAAATTTGAGAATGTATGCAAGATATTGAATAGTATGTGATGATCATTGATGGAATTATAATCATTGTAAGTGATTATATATTGTAAAGCTTGCTTATGTACATGAGACATGGTATGATATAGAATGTTATGAATGTTATGAGAATGATAAAATATGGAGGGAAATAATGAACCAGATCTTGGATTTGCGAGATCCAAATGGCGAAGGGGCATAAAGTGCGTGCTAGAGGGATAAGACAGGGTTTATGCGGGTTATGGCTAGACCAGAGTACCAAGGAGGTTTACATTATTTTTCTTTATTATGTTGTTTATTAGAATTGCTATTTTGAATGCATTAGAATGAGACAAAATATGACTTGGTTATGTAAATTGGTTATTGATAGCTTGAAGCTGTATGAATAGTATGATTATAACCGTTATCTAAAGAAATTCTAAAAGAAGATTTAATGTTGTAAGACAATGTGGTATAAACTCAAGTGAAGACTTAGTCTTGTAAAATGCTAGAAAGTAATATAGTACCATGACCTGAACTTATAATGATTAATGAGAATAGCTTGAGGCCAGGAGAAAATCATATTTCTTTATAGTGTGACAATGAAAATGTATTGTGATATTACTCAAATGTTGATTCCCTGGGTCTTTATGATGCATTGAATGATTCTAGCATGAGTTATATTTTCTAAGGATTTGATGTGTATAGGTCTGGTTAAATGTTAATGAATTCATAAATTAGGTATAGATTTATCTCACTAAGCCCCAAATTCACTCTTCTATGGATTATTTTTCAGATTCTCAAGAATTGTTGTTAACCCACGTTTGAAAAGTAAGGATGGGCAATAACTTCATGGAAGTCACTAGTAATGTAAATACCACCATAATAGAGAGTCCTTTAGTAATATATATTTATTAAGAACAACTTGTTGAGTAAAAGTTTAATTAGGAATGTGTCACAGTTAAGCAGTGCCTCTGTACATTATAAAAACTTACTTAGATAATAATGTTTCTTTCCTTGTCTATAAGTTTATGATACCTCTATTAATCAATTGGGGTTTAAGTATATGTAAGTAAGAAATATTAAAACAAGTATTAGTAGAAATGAATAATAGAGACAAGTTAAAAGCTAGTGATTGTCAACCAGGGATTGATATTCATGCTAGGAGTTTAGGTCATGACAGTGGTTGGGCTCTTTCTTTCATTTCTTTGAGTGAGGATCTCAAGTTGTGGTTAAGTAATCATTTTATTTGGCTTCTCTAAGCACCATTCCAAACTTGGAGGTTTTCATTATAGTGGATTCGAGCTTGATTGAAAGCTTGGAAGTGGCTGTATGCCTTGGAATCAATTTTTCAAGGGGAACCACTATAAATCAGCATTTAAGTCTCTCTATCTTTACTCCTTTACTTTATGCACTATACTTTGTTTATATTCATTATTGTTCAATATTTTGTTGGATTGTTGATATTGTGTTTGCTAGTATTACTGATTTCTTTGCATGTAGACATTTCTTATTTCTAAGAGAATTTATTGTTTTTGCTAAAATTCAAAAAAAGTTCGAAGAAAATTGTTTTTAAAAGTATAAAATTCTAAAATCAATTCACCCTTTCTTGATGGAATCCACACTTACAATATATATATATATATATAACCAATAAAGTTTGACAGAGATGTCTTGAGTTCTACAATAGTGCCTTATTGTTTTAAATCTGAAACTCTTCTACTAGAGGGACTAGCTAGGAGGGTGGGAACTGATAAAGCGATGATCTGTACAAATAATAGTGTCAACCATATAGAACGAAAGTGGTTCATCAAGTACACTTCATCAGTCAAGTTAGCTTTTTTAAGTAGAGTTTCAGTAATAATAAAAAAATGATCCACAAAGAACAATACCTTAGTGTGTATATAGCTTCTAAGCATGACAATTGGCATGCTTTTAAATGAGTAAGGAATGCCCATGTGTTCTTAGCATGTTCATGGCATGAGTGAGATTCCCACTTAACGGTTGATGATGTTGTCACACCATTTGTGCATGCCTTTGAGTGCACTGGTTAGTGTGGAAGTTTGCTTAAGAGTTTATTCACCCTTGGTATGCTTGGTAGTCAAACTCATCGCCTTGGTCAATCAACCTAGAGTTCCTAGTTGCTTATCTATGGCTTCAACCTCTATGCGTCATTGTGGGTCTGGTCTTTTTGTGGCACCATAGTCTAATGCTTGGGCTTAAAGTCATTCAACCCATATATGGGGTGGAGCGATTGTGGTCCAGTTGTTCATTTTAGGCTATATCACTTACCTCCACTCATTCTCATTTATGTCAACTAGATGGGAGGACTTTTTGTTTCCTCATACTAGTTATAAGTTGGTAATTGCAAACCTCTCATTATTACTTTCCTGTTCTCAAGGTGCAGCTATCCTATCACATTGCAGATCATGATATGGAATGTCTATTTCCTTTGCTTCCTTCCGTTAGAGCAATATACACCTTCTTTAAATAATGCTTGTGGACTTCTTGAGTCTATTTCTTTTCCTTTACTTCTTAAGTCATTTCTACACTTCTTCTCTAGCATTCTTCTTGTAACTCTAATGCTTCCCTTGCACACATTCAACTCTCCCACCTTCTCTTCTAGGTATGATGCTCTATCCTGTCTTTTTTTTCACTCTCATGAAGGAAATGTATATATTTTTCTCCCCCTATTTTGCCATTTTTCTTTGGTTTTTCTACTAGGTCTTTGGGATTTCTTCCTTAGTCCCTTTTCCTTTCAAATTGGAGCCATCTCTCATGACTTTTCTCCTATCTTCTTACACTTTGCCTACTTTTCATTTTGTTGACTCTTCCTCAATGATGCTTGATTGAACACTTTTCTTTAACCCTCTTACTACTAGGATTGACATTTTGCTTTTGTTGTTTTGAAGGCAGGACTTTGACTTCCACTGTTTCAAAAGGTCGAGCAACCCCATTAATCTATCTTCCAACTCTAATGATTACTCCATTGAAAATATCACATTTCACTTTGCCCATCCCTTTCAAATGATCATGGCTCAATGATCTCATGATGTAAGTGGAGTTGAGAAACCTTTTCTTATTAACATTGTTTCAAATGACTTGAAGTGGATTCACCCGAATATGAAAATGATACCCCTTTCTGTGGACTGGTGAGACCTAGGAGTTATAGAGGAATTAGAGAGAATCCACATGACAGACAAATCCTTTGAGGGATTTCCTTCCATCCTATGGAGGTCAATGAGTGCTCCTACAATTAAGACATATCTTCTTTTTTCATATTCTATAGGGATGTCATTGACCAGTTGCACATCTTTCCTCCATTCACTACCTTTCAACAAAATGTTCTTCGAAAGATCAACACTTGCCCATCCCAGCTCACTTGGAATGCCTAGCATTCCTTATTTATTTTGAGATGGCTTGCCTTTGGACACATTAAAACCCTCAAGTAGACACTTTTCTTTTTTTCTTCACTTATTCCCAGCAAAAACCTAAGGGCTGGATTCATTTCACTTAACGACCAGACTTGGTGATCTTTGGGGATATGCTGACTTCCGTTCAGTCATGGAAGAATTCCTTTTTCAAAGTGAGCATGGTGGAAAGGTTTCATCCTTTCTTTCTTTATGATGGGTGTTAGCCTAGGTTACCCTAGCCATACATATTTCTTAGTTTTGATGTTAAAAAATAATTTTAATCAATTTTTTACATTATTATTTGATATTATACTTTACTACTTATTGTAATTTGTTTTATAGGCTTCAAAGTATACAATTGTGATTCAAGAAGATCGACATTAGAATTAGGAATTATTTTATCTTTTTAAGATCACTTATAAATGAATTTCAAAAAACCTTTAATTCAAACAAACATTTTCAAAATGAGGTAGAAAAATCACTTGATAGAAAAGTCACTTGAAGAAAACAAAATTTTATAAAATTGTTTTTCATTTCATACATCGGTTTCCACATTGATTCCATAGAGAATAATTTTCAAAATTATTTCAAACTAAAGGTTAGGAAAATTGCCTACTTCGATGCAGTAATCAATTATAGTTCTACTTATAATAGACTGAACTTTGATTACCACACTAATTAGTTAGTTGTAACCATCCTAAATTGATGCTATAATCGATGCAACAACTGAAATTCAGTTATTCTATTACAGACAGTTACAGCAATTCCAAAAGCCTAACTGCTTTCATTATTTAAATAAGTTTTCATAGTTTTCTTCATAATTAAAGAGCAAAAACCTTTGAGAAAAGTGTTAAACAAGTTTTCTTTCTACCTTATCAAGCATTTGAGATCTAATCAAGATTGTTGGATCAAAAGTCAATTGAATTCATCTTAGATTGTTTGAGATTCCATCTCAAACTAGTGGTATTGTATTTCTTAATCTTTCTTATTTCATTTCTTTTCATTTGAGATTTCTAAGGATTTAGAAATCTGTATAAGGCAGTAAGAGCCTGTCATAATTCTTGTGTTTTTGTTTAGATTTAGAAGAGCTTGTTGTAATTCTTCTAGGTTAGCAAGAAGCATATGTAATTTCTTGTGTTTTTTATGTAAACTGGCATTTTAAGAGCCTGGTCAATCCTGATAGTTTTTGTTTTAATTGAAGAGGTCTTTTGGTTGAGAAAGATCAAGCGAAGTAAATGTGAATTGTAGTTTCAATTCAAGTTGAATCACTTTAGAAATTTTTGTTTTAATCTTTATCATTCTGCTGCTCACAAGATTCTAGATTTCTTATTTCTAATTATTTGTTTACAAATTTACTATATTAAATCTATTAACTGCATTAATATTGAATCCAAGTATAACACAAAGGTGTATGTAAATTCTCCAATGAGAAAAGGGCAAAATCCAAAGTTCTTTAAAATTTTAACTCTAATTTTTAGGGACCTGACAATTGATATCAGAGCTTTGGCTCTTGATACTCCTTTGTTTGATCAAGATATGGATTCAAACTTAACCATTTTCTCTTATTGCCCATCTTTAAATAATCCATCTCCTTTTGATTTTGAAAATTTTGATTTCTAGAAATTTAAAATCAAAATCTTTATTGAAGCCTTAGATGTTGATATGCTAGAAATTCCAGAAACAGGCCATGAATATCCTATGATTTCTATTAATGGAATTATTGAACAAAAATCCAAACTATTATGGACTGATGAAGAGGAAAGAAAACATTCTCTTGCCTCTAAACTAAAATGGATCATTGTTAGTACAATGTCTGCTAATGAATTTCCAAGGATTTCAAATGTAAAATAGGAAAAGAAATTCTAGATATACTTGAAACTACCTACAGTTGCAAAGAAAAAGAGGAACATTGTTTGATGGCCAAGCATAATGAAAATCTACAGGTTCTATAGTATCCTTTATCTTATTGTAATTCTTATGTTAGTAACTCTACTAGTGATTCAAGTAATCAAATAAACGATGATGATTCTAATGATCTACAAGAAACGACTTATGAAAAATTGATATGGTTGCCAAAATTATCTACTGCTAAGAAAGTTTCTACTTTATCTACTAATACGTTTGCACCCAAATCCTACTGGGTACCAACCAAGCAAACTTGATTTCTATTTTACAGGTATATGTGAGAGAAAAGAAAGCAACTCATGATGCAGAATAAAAGTTGCTAGACAAACATTGATAAACTCCCCATAATTTTTAGTAAAAATTTGCTTATTTCTCATGTTTAATTTGTATATTGCAAGTACTAACTTAAGCATCAGAGATGTTACTGAGTTTGTTTTGCAGGTACATGGAGAGAATTTGAAACCTCAAGAGATTTGAGATGCCTTTTGGTAAAACACCATAGAAAAAGTGAAATTATGAGCACACTAATCGATTTAGTAATCGATGTCATTTATTCATTTTTTTATGAATTTTTAATAGATGTCATAATCGATGCTCTTCTTAATTTTTAAAAGTTAAGAATCGATGTATACTTTGATTCAGACTAAAGGCTCAATTTTTTATATAAATTATTGGATAAATTGATTACCCAATCAATGTGTAAAATAACACTCATACACACAACGATGTCATAATCGATTTCCATATGAATATTAATGAACAAATTCAAACCGAAATGAATGCATTAATGAATTTTTGCTCTCTGCATCAATGCCCACTTTGATTCAATGTGTGATAATATAAATATCAAAATCAAAGTTGAACCTATTTCTACAGTAATGCTTCAACCCCCTTTACCAATTCTTTTGACTTCTCACCTTTCAAAACTCCAAAATCTTCATTTTAAAACCAATCTCCATCAAATTTCTTTCATAGAAACACTGAAAACATCATTCTCTACCATTCTAACCGATTGATTTCTCAAAAATCATTCCAAAATCAAAAATCCCAAATCCAACGTAGGAAAAACCCTAAAGTACAGAAAAACCACATTTCCCATCAACAATCAACAATGGCAAAAAGAATCAAGATTGTAGCAAAATGAAAAGACAAATCACCAACAAGAGCTCCACAATCGAATGAAGAAGAATCATTCTTCTTGTCACCAAACAAGTATGCATTCTACCTTGCCTTTGAGAATAGAAAAGGTGAGCCTTTGAAATGTTTTAGTGATCAACTGTTCAAAACAACCCATTTACTTGAATTATTAGTTAAGTACAAGCTAGAAAAACTTTTTTATTTTCAAAAATACAGTTTATCCCAAGCTTGTAAAAATATTTTATGCTAACTTAGCTGTTGTTAATGGTAAATTATCCTATTATGTGACGCATAAACACATTGTGATTGACACTAAAATTTTTGCAAATAAATTTGGTATGGATAATTCAATGCCAAAGCTTATTGTAGGATCATTTACTGAATATAGTAAGGAACTGGTAGTTAGAATACTATTTCCCTACTCCACCCCAAAAGATGGCAGTGGGAGATTGTTGATAACTAGCCTGTCTCCTGAAGATAGGATTCTACACTATACTTTGTGCAAATTAATAGTGCCAAGGGTCACCAACTTCACCCAAATTATGGAAGATGATCTGTTTTTAATGTGGGTCATCAAAAACCAACTAGATTTCAACTTTCTATATTTTATCAAAATATATGGGTGAATGTTCTAAAAGAACTAATATTGGTTATCTGCCCTATGGTATGATCTTGACACTATTTTTTACTGAAGCAAAAATACGAATTTCTGATGAGATTTTATCTTCACTAATAAATGCAATCATAATGATTACCACATCACACTTTCACAAGATAGGTTCCAAAGAAAATAGTCAAAGAAAATGGATCAAAGAAACACCCCTGCCTACACAATCATCCAGTCAAACTTCAACCCAAGCAGCAGTTTCTACTAAAATAGAAGCCACACTAACTACACTAATTGAAAGAATGCATAAACACATGGCAGATCAAACCAATGAGATAACTGATTCTTAAGATTCATGGTTCAATGTTATGGAAGAAAGAATGTCTATTTTAGAAGAAAAATGTGACAAAAGAGACAATGAAATGAATCAAAGACTTAAATCCC
>JANHAO010007506.1:0-20089 GCA_026873985.1 Saraca asoca
CAAAGTATAAAAAATTCCAAGATGGACAAGATGATAGAGATAGAAAGAGTGAAAGGGAGTGTGATCGCTTGTTAAAGGGCAATCAGTCGAAAAACAAGCAAATAAAGGATGAATCGTAGATTTTGGGAAAGATAAAAACAATTAGTGGCAGATTCTTCAATGGAAAAGCTTCTAAGAGTGCCAAAAAGGGACATCTTCAGTCAATAATGGTCATTGAGGGAAGAAGAGGAGAGAGCACTATGAAACCATCTGATTCACAGAAAAAGACTTTGGAGATATTGATCGAGACCATGGCTATTTTGAACCTAATTCATAATTTTTTAGTCAAAAGAATCCTTACTGATCAGGGAAGTTCCACAATCCTCTTATTCCTGTATGCTGCCAATGCTCTTAATATTCCAAAAAAATGTATAAACTTTACAAAGGTGTTTTGATTGGTTTTACAGGTAGACAAGTGCAAGTTAAAAGAATGGTTACCCTGAGAATGACCCTAGGCTATACCAATGAGAAAGAGTCTTAATGTGAATTTCATAGTAATAGCTACATTAAATAGTGCCTACAATGTAATCTTGGTCTACCATTATAGTAATAGCTACATTAAATAGTGCCTACAATGTAATCTTGGTCTACCATCTCTTACCTAGTAGAGGCTATTGTCGCCACCCCTCATTTGCTGATGACATTCCCTACTACATGGGGGAAAAAGGAAGTTTGTGTAAATCAGCAAGTGGCCCATTAGTGGTACATGGCTAGCTTGGCAAAGAGTAGGAAAAACACAAGTTGGATGAAGCAAGTCATCATTAATCTACCTACAGTAAGTGTGAAATGGTGGACTCAACATTATTGGATGTTAAGGAATATAACATGCATTGACCAAAAACTGGGTCAAACTTAGAGGAAATCCATATCTTTGGCAAAATTGATAAGAGAATAATGAGGATAAGAGTAGATCTCACTTAAGAGGACAAGGTAAGATTAATCAAGCTACGAAAGAAGTATATTAAGATTTCTACTTAGGTGCCTACTGACATGCCTGGGATTGATCTTAGCATAGCATGCCGCAAGCTATCAATCGATCCTAGTATAAATCTATCCAATAGAAGAAAAGAAACCATGATACTAAATGACAAAAGGTAATAAAAAAGAAAATAGAAATGTTGTTAAAAACTCATATTTTTTGTGAAGTGTCACATACATCTTGGTAGGCAAATGCAATTTTCACCAAAAAGGTTAATGATAGATGGCGAATGTATGTTAACTTCACAAATCTCAACAAAGGTGTCCAAAAGACTCTTATCCATTATCAAATATTGACCAGCTAATCAAGAACACCTTTGTTTTGAAGTCTTGAGTTTAAAGATGTTGACAGCGAAGTTTTACCAAATCTAGCCAACTAGAAGGGTTCTTGCAGACCCAAACTGCAATATGATTGTTCAAATGTTTATGAATATAACAAATAACAAAAAATAGATGAAGAATAAGAGGATGATGGTGAGGTTTTTAATGTTGTTTGGTCAAAGCCACACGGTACTAACCCTTACATCCATAGTTTCATTATATTGCTTATGGAAAAATTTTAGCAAAGTTTTGGTACAGTGCTTTAACTTTACCTACAGAGAGCTCCTTTCCCTTATTTATAGAAAGGAAGAGGTTACAAGTGTAATTACATTATTGATGTTTTTGTTAAATTAAATAATAAATGTAAATGACAAGTGCAACCCTTACAAATTGGCTTTTGTAGACTGCCAAATGACTTCTGAAGTTTGCTTTCTGTGGGTGGGGCCGTGGTGCTATTTTTTACAGGCTGGCTCCATGCACCAAGTCTGAGAAGGTTGCTACTTTGAGTTGACCTTCCATGAGCCTTTAGTTAGGTGAGATGCAACATCCACGAGTTGGGACTGTCTAGGATCATCGCTGGCCTTTGGTCAGCAAGGATAAACTTTGCAAGCTCACCTTTGGCAATATGAGATCGCATATAGCGAGATGTTAGCTACACAAGCTGAATCTTATTCCTTAGTGAGCTGGGGCTTTTGCCTCATTCTGTGCTGATCTAGCCAGCTTAGCTCTCTTCTTTCTTGGATTTAGTCCACTGTTGGGCTTTTGCTAACCCATCTCATAGATCCAAAAAATGCATATAACATAAGCCCCCCAACTCTCAGCTCGCTTCATGGGCTTGTAGTTGAACCGTTTCATTAGCAAAGGGCCCTCTTTATGAATTACCATGCAGTCAAAGTCTTAAGTTAGCCTGTTGTTTCATCTGACCCAGGCCATACTTCATGCTATATGTGTCTCATTGCCATGAATGAGTCTGCCTTGTTTTCTTTTGAAGCATTTAATGGAAGCAGTTGGGAGTTCTTCTGTAATCTTCGGTGACACCAAGCCTGTCCATTATTTAAAGTGTGGGAAGTTCTTCTTCCTTCATCCAGTGAGTGAACTGATGGGAATCTCAGACAAGCCCCCATACCTTTGGTAGTTTGCTTTTCTGGAAAGATTGCATGGTTTGCCGCATAAAAAGCCTTTTCAGGCAATTCTCCTTCTCTGAGAATGAGAGAAGATCTTTTGTAAATCTTAGATTATTTTCTCATGGTTCTACTGTGGGGTTGAACCTTTCTAGCTACTCTGGCCTACTTTCTTTGAATCTTCTATACTGGGTAAAGAGCTGGAAAGGAGTTTTGAACTAAGAAGGGCGGCAAGGGAAAGAGTTGAAGAATAAGTGTACTCATCGGTCCTTCTACTGATCAGGCTCTTCTCCAAAGCACTTATCTTTCTTCCAGAATGTAATGGTTGTAGATTTCTTCTTATTTGTATTCTAAATCTTGTTATGTAAATTCACCTCATTGAGGCTTTGTAATAAATGAATTTCTCCTTGTGTTTCTTGTATTCTGTGCTTCAAATTTTCTGTATACAAATAATAATATGAACTTTAATGACTCATAATAAAATGAAACATTCAAGTGACCAATCGATCATGCTGCCTAAAAATGAATCCGGGTGTTGGAGTGCCTTAAGCAATGACTAGTATATAGGTAGATCACATGAGAGCTACACTTAATAAAAAATTACATGCAAGCTGTGAATGATAGGTTAGATATATGGACTCAAAACTGGCTGCATGCATATGGTGTTGAGGAGTAGATTACATGCATGAGTGCGAGATTGCATACATGCGATGCCAGAAAGTAGGTCACTTGCATGGAATTAGAAAATTGGCTACATGCACGTGGTGCCACAGAGTAGGTCACATGCATAAGCACGAGGTCACATATATGCGGTGCCAAAGAGTAAGTTACATGCATGGACTTAGAAAATTGGCTACATGCATATGGTGCCAAAGAGTAGGTTGCATGCATGGACTTAGAAAATTGACTACATGCATATGGTGCTAAAGACTAGGTCACATGCATGAGCATGAGGTCGCATATATGCAATGCCAGAGAGTAAGTCATGCATAGACTTAGAAAATTGGCTACATGCATATGGTACCGAAGAGTAGGTCATATGCATGAGTGCGAGATTGCATACATGTAGTGCCAGAGAGTAGGTCACATGCATGGACTTACAAAATTGGCTACATACACATGGTGCTGAGGAATAGGTCACATGTATGAGTGCGAGGTTGCATACATGCAGTGTTAGAAAGTGGGTCGCATATATGGACTTAAAAAATTGTAAATTTAATAGAGGTGAGAGCTCGCCATAAAAATCAAAAGTAGGAGTGGCTTTCCACCTCATTACATGATCAATGTATGATTCTCAAGGTGGGGGCTTGCTCTTGGTTAAGATTTCACTGAGGCTGCAGAAGCTGGTGTCCTATAGGACGCACCACATAATCCTTCAAACGACCCCTTTTAATGAGGTCCTTGATTGCATCTTTGAGCATGCGACAGTTTGAAGTGTTATGGCCAATTTCATTGTGGTAGGCACAGAATTTGCTTGCATCTCAGCATTCGGGGGGAGTTCTTACATGATAAGGTCTCCCAAAGTCTTCCCTTTTTTTTGTTGCAAATATCCTATCCAGAGTATCCGATAGGACACTATAGTGCTTCTGGCGACTCGAGTGCCGAAGTTGCTCGGTCCTGGCCTTCTTCACTGGACAGCTATTAGAAATGGCTCTGACATTCTCATAACTACTTTTCTTCTTTCTCTGCTCAGAGCTACTTGCCTTATCTTTTTTATTCTCTAAACCAGAGGTTTCTTCCCACCTGATTTAATTGGCAATGCGATCGTAAAATTTGACCAGGTCCACCACTGGGGATTCTCATATACTTATGTATAATTTGCCATCCTTATGAAGCCTACTGAGATTGCTGTTAGAATACTCTTATCGGATGGGCCTTCCACATTGTCGAGCTCATGTCTAAATCAGGTGACATAATCTTTCAACGACTCATGCTTGTGATGAAAGATTGTAGCAAGATGACAAGGGGTGTGAGTTGTGTCTTCAGCACTCTATACTGATTGAGAAATTTTTCTTGACATTCTTCCTAGCTATTGATGCTGCGAGCTGGGAGACTCTTAAACCACATTCGAGGTGTATCCCCCAATATGGCCAGAAAGATATGACATTTAATCAGGGGGTTGCTTGTTTGGAGATCCATCTGGATATTGAACATATCCAGGTAGTTATATGGATCACTATCCTCATTATACAGTGGGATTACGGGGATCTTGAGCTTATGCGATAGAGCACACATTTCAATTTCCAAAGAGAACGGCGAGCTCTCATCATGGTGGGCTTAATCATTTTGAACTCGGGGGTGTTCCTCTAGTTGCTTTAGCCTTTGAAGCACTTCCCTCACTACTAGGTCTTGCGCTTTGGAATGCAAACTTGATGATCGCTAGCCTTTTTTTATTTCCTAGTTGCACATGTAGTGACATGATGAGTGTTCTTGGTTAAACCTACTCGAGCTTTCAGCTTAGTGTGAGCCCCCCGATCACGAGTCGTTGTTATCTTCACGAGCTTGGCAAACCTTTAATCTCGTTTGAAAGTTGGAAGGGGGAGCTAAGCTAGCGACCTAACGCTCTTGTCTATCGATTTTCCCTATTGGCCTCCTCTGCGCAGTTGTCAGAGCTGCGTTACGATTTTGACCTACTACAGCATGCACAAAGCTTGTGTTTGCATTAACACTTTAATTGCTTCAGCTAACTCTTTTACTGTGCTTTCAAACATTTGATGAGGTTGGTGGTGAACCATGGAGGGCAAATCGCTGGTGGCTTTGGTAGTAGAAGAACTTGTCGTTTAGCCCTCAAGCCAGTTAACCACAGCATCCGACTTTTTAATAGCCTTTCCTTTGGCCATTACAACTGAACAAAATTAACCAAAAAAATAGAGAGACAACTAGAAAACAGATAAGTCCCACCGGGCGTGCCAAAATGTTGACAGTGGATTTTGCTTCTGTCAAATCCAGCTAACCAGAAGGGTTCTTATGAACCTAAACTACAATCTAGTTGTGTGAATGTTTATGAATACAGCAAATAATAGAAAACAAACAAAGGACAAGAGGCACACGATGAGGCTTTTAATGTGATTTGGCCAAAGCTAAATGGTACTGGCCTCTACGTCCACGATTTTGTTATATTGCTTATGGAGAAACTTTAGCAAAGTTTTGGTATAGTGCTTCAGCTTTACCTGCAGAGAGCTCCTTTCCCTTATTTATAGAAGGGAGAATTTTACAAGTGTAATTACATAGTTGGTATTTCTGTTATATCAAATAATAAATGTAAATGATAAGTGCAGCCCCTACAAATTGGCTTCTATAGACTACTGATTGACTTCTGGAGTTTACTTTCTATAGGTGGGGTCGCGATTCTATTTCTTATAAGCTAGTCCCACACACCAAGTCTAAAAGGGTCGCTGCTTCGAGTTTACCCTTTTTGAGCCTTTAGTTGGACGAGGTGCAACGTCCGTGAGCTGGGACTATCCAAGATCATCGCTGGCCTTCAGTCAGCGAGGACAAACTTCATGAGCTCACCTTTGGCAATGCGAGCTCACATATAGTGAGATGCTAGCTACGTGAATTGGATCTTGTTCCTTAGCAAGCTAAGGCTTCTGCCTCAGTCTGTACTGATTTAGCGAGCTTAGCTCTTTTCTTTCTTGGATTTAGTTTGCTACTGGGCCTTTGCTAGCCCATCTCGCAGATTCAGAAAACGTATATAACAAAAGATGCATTCATAAGAAACAATCAGCTAAGAGTGTAACCTAACAACGAAGATAAAAAAGACGTTCATCACTAATCAAATAGTATATTTTTATAGAGTAATGTCGTTTGCCTAAAGAATGCAAAGGCAATTTATCAAAGGATAATGAAAAAGCTCTTTGTTGTGTAGATTAGGCAAATCATGGAAGTAAATGTTGATGATATACTAATCAAATCAAAAAGTATGAGCTAACACTGGGCAAATTTGGAAGAGATGTTTGGCATTTTGAGGAAAAATTAGATGAGGTCAAATCTCAAAAAGTGTGCAAGTGTTGAATAGTAGAATCATCACTCTCACTCGATTTATGTTCAGGTTAATTGATAAATACACTCCTTTCTTTAATTTGTTTAAAACAACTAAAAAATTTTCATGGACTAACTAGTGTTAAAAAGCTTTCAAAAAGTTGAAAGAACACTTGGCCACACCATCCATGCTTTCTTGGCCAGAGCCTGGGGAAACACTTTATTTGTATTTATTGGTAGTATTGGGGGACAATTAGTGCAATGCCTATTTAAGAAAGCAAAGTGGAGTAAAAGTGGATATTTCACAAGTCAAGCATTGCACGGAATAGAGATAAGATATCAAAAGATAGAAAAGTTGGTTATCGCCCTACATTCAATATTTAAGAAATTAAAACCTTACTTCCAAAGCTATTAGATTATCATTTGAATGAATGCTCTCATCAAGTAGGTTCTTCATAAACCTGACCTCATTGATTGACTAATGGCATGTGCAATAGAACTTTCTAAGTATGAACATATTTACAAAACATGAATAGCAGTGAAAGCACAAGTATTGGTGGATCTTGTAATTAAAATGATTAGAGTTTAGAAATGGACCATATATGGTAATAGCTCATTAAACCACAAAGGGAAGGGAGTAAGAGTAATCTTAGAAAGGCCATGTGACTTAGTAATGGAGTACTCACTAAATTTGGATTTCAAAGTAACCAACAATCAAATAGAGTATAAGGCATTGATAACAAGGTTAAAGCTTACAAAAGAAATGGGTCCTTGATCGATAAAAATAATGAGTGACTTTTGATGATTACAATATTCATATATTTTATTTCTTCTAACTTTAGTCTTTTGTCAAGTTTATATGCAAAATAGAGTAGCTTATGTCATGTTTTAGTCTTTTGACACTATTTCAAACTTTTTGTTGTATCTTACGTTCTAGACCTCCATTTGAAATGAGTCTTATTTCATGTGAAAGCTATAACAAATGCATGCAATTGTTATGAAGAGTTGCAAACCTAATTCAAACATTCAATAGTTTGAAACTAGCCCATAAGTTGAAGCAAGACACTAATCTCATTGAAGCCTGACCTAATCATGATATTTTAATGTTATTTAAAGCTATAAACCTCTAATAAGTACAAAATTAAGCCCATTACAAAGTTAAAATCCATGTCTACAACCTTTATGAGGTCTTGAAGTGAAACTATGATGTTTTGAATGAGAAACAAAGCTGTGCAATTAAGTTACATAATCTAAGATGGAGTTGGACTACTTTGAATCAGTTTTGAGTTCTAGCTCATAAATTGAGTTACAAACTTCTATTTTGAGCAAGGCATGATCCATGCGATTGTTGAAGTGTAGGGTTACAACTTTCTAGAAAAGATCAAAGTCTAATTCTACACTTATCTAGCCAAAATCAACAACCATAGCTAAAAAAGGAAACTAGATAAATTAGAATCCAAGTTGAATCAGGATGACTTGAGGATCACTCCATAATCATGAAAGATTGATTTCCTTTATTTTTACATATAAATAGTAGTCCTTTTAGGGCAGAAAACACACAATCTCTATTAGGTTTTTTCAACCTTTTCCTAGTTTTATTTTCTCTGTAATGAGTTGTTAAACTCGTTTTTCAATTCAGAGGTATTCTATGTTCAATTTATTATAAGCGTGAGGTTAATTTGTTTTAACTTATTCTTAATTCGATTATCTATTGTTTCTCTATTTTTTATTATTTTATTATTACATAAGATGATTTTCTAACAAGAATCATTAGTTAATTATCTGTTGTGATTATTGCTAACCAAACCTCATAATCCATAATTGTTATGACAGTTCATTGGAGGTTCCTATTAAGAGTTAATGCTTATGAACTTAGTTTTCATTCAAATCCTAAGGATTGGATGGATTAAATGATTTGCACTAGCATATAATTATTATCCAGTCTTAGCATCTTCCTGTTCATAATGTTATTATTAATCTGACTAAGATCGCATGATACTAAATTAGCTAATAATAAGAATTTAATTTGAGTGTTAGTCATGAATTAATATTTTGAAATTAAATACAAAACCCCCTTTTCAATTGATTTATTGCATTTAATAAATCAAGATCATAAGTTAATCAACCAATCTCTCAGGTTTGACTTGGACTTACCAACATTACAAATTTTGGAAGTTTAGTGATTTATTTCTAATGGATTCGACAGCCATTAAGAATTTGGTACCGCTGACGAGGATTGGTTTGATTAGTTCATGTGTTTAGAATTGGATTAAAATTTAGGTTCTTTAATTTGAATAGTTTTTATTTTTTTTTCACCCTTTTTTGTTGAGTTTTGTGATCTTTCAAGTTTATTCGATAAAAAATCAATGACAAAATTTTACTAGAATCTAGAGACAAAACTTACCAATTTTGAAGAAGTCGGGGTGCTAGTTAGAATCCATGGCTTTAAGATGGTCCCAAACCACTTTTATGTGTTTTGAATAGGATTGGTTAAAAGAAAGAGAGGGAATCAACATTGGGTGGATAAAAATGGAAAAAGAAGAAAATATGAGTCAACTTTCCTTTTTGACTCATTATGCTTTAAGCCATTTTTCCTTATTTGCTCAAGTTCGAGTCCACAATTAACATACTCACCTATCGCCAATGATTGTAAAATTTTATACAAATGAGTTAAATTAATTATATTTATAATGACTATAAGTTTACACTCACTGGGCACTCGTAGCCCTAGCTTCGATCCTTCAAAAGTGTCTTGGAAATTAATTTTTGAAAACACAAATTTTGCTCTATGAGCATGCGAATTGAAAACTTTCACTTTCTAAAGATCCTATCATTCATAAATTTTTTTCCACTATGTCTGAATTTTTCGTATCCCAAAATGTATAGTTTTAAATTCTCAAATTTTTTAAAGTTACTCTTTTCATATTTTTCCGAAAAGCCACTTTGTTATTAAAATTTATTTTAGATAATTTGGGATGTTACAAATTCTCCCCCTTAAAAAGAATATGTCCTCAAATTCTAAATGGCAACAGTAGGTTTAACAAATAAGTCATCTACCATAGATAACATTATACACCTATTCATTATACTCATTCTTTGACGAATAATCGAAGATATTTCCCTCGTATCTCAGTTCTAATATCCACTTGGCCTCTTGTTCATCATATTGTCTCCTCATCACTTTGACCATGAAATTTCCCTTGATCATAGTTTTCAAACTTGTTATTCAAGAATGGCTATTGGTTGCTCCCCATACACCAGTTTAGTGCTTAGCTCTATTTCTTTCATGACAATATGAGACTTATCCATAACCTATTTCTTCATCATAAAAACTTGGAATACTAAACAGATTCCTTACATCTTAGTTGGTAAGTCAACATCAAATTCTAATTCTCTTCTTTTCCTATTCAAACACAACTTTAATCGGTAACAACTCTTCGTGACTTGTGTATATTATAACTTATTAAAGAATGAGATAGGAATGTCTAAAATTGGTATAGCTCCATTTACTAGTCTAGGGAGCTACTTCAAATTTTGAATTCAATCATATTTTATCCAAATTATGGCTCATAAACTCAATCAAAACTATTAATTTGACCTTCCTATCATTATACCATAAGATGGGGTACATACTATTATACATCTCCAACTAATGAACATGGAGGGAACTTTTTACTCTCAACTAAAACATTCACTTGACTTCAAAATTCTACACTTATAGATTTCGATTATGCTTATCTTCCCTCCTACAACACCATTTCGATACATCTTATCACCATCCTCTACTCAACATATCTTTCCCATAATATTACCAAAATTTAAACTCATAAGCTTATATACCAAATCCATATGAAAATACTTATAGGAGAGTAAGTTGTTTACTACCATGGTTAACAAATGCTCATTTTTAAAAACTAAACTAAACTGCAATAGAGTATCTAAGAAACTTCAAATTTCAGTGACCGTCATTGGCTTGGGTTAATTCTCTTGCAACGCTGCTTAACCAAGAAGCTTAGCATTAGTTTTCCAAATTTTACATTTACACAATTTCTCATAGAATTTAAACTCTTTTGGAGTCTGCGATACTATTTTTATATATTGATCATGATCTTTTTCACTTTTGGAGTATACTATAATATCATCAATAAACACTTAGGAAAACCAAGTGTCTATTCATAAATTTGACACATAGTCATTTTCAAGAGACCATTTCATTTATCTTCAATCATTAATTTAATATCCAAACCATTTGCATAAGTTATTCTTAGCTAATCATCATGCCTTTTTCTTAATTTCAATCTTAAATCTCTAATTCTTCTCTTATTATTACATTAACTCATTTCGGCCTTTGACCAACGATACCATCTCTTATTCACACTTAACACAGTATGCATTTTGTATGCCAAATTCAATGTTTTCAAAGGTCTCCAACTACTAGGTTCATTATGAACCTCTCAACCATAATACCATTCCAATAAAAACATTCTTCTAAATTCAATAAGCTTAGATTATAGAACAAATAAAACTCATCAAGAAAATGAGCTTCTTAATTAGCCATTCTAACCTATTCCCATTCCAGTCATATTATATATATAAATATATATATACTTATATTTTTTTTTTGACAATTCTCTCTACAAATCTTTAGCTAATGACATTTCAATTTCTAGTCCATCCTCAAGAGATATCTCACCCTCTGTGACTAACTAAACAAATCATTAATATGAGAAGGGAATATTTATTCTTAATAACCAGACAATAGTCGATACACCATCGTATCATTCTGTTTTCTTATTTCCCCAAGTTTAAGTCCACAATTAACATACTTACCGATTACCAACGACCGTGAAATTTTGATACAAATTAGTTAAATTAATTACCTTTGTAACAACTATAAGTTTACCCTCATTGGGCATTCATAGCCCTTATTTCAATTCTTCCAAAATTTTTTGGAAATTAATTTTTGAAAACACAAATTTTGGTCCACGAGCATTTCAATTGAGAACTTTCACTTTCTTAAGATCCTATCATTCATAAAAAAAATTTTCACCATGTCTGAACACTTCATATCCCAAAATATACAGTTTTAAATCCTCAAAATTTTCAAAGTTATTCTTTTTAGATTTTTCTAAAAATCCATTTTGTTATCAAAATTTATTTTAGAAAATTCAAGATGTTACATTCCGTCAATCTACATCCATTCATGGCATGAGATGAAAAGAATTTTCCTAAATAAAATATTTCCCTACTTCTCAAGCTGCGTATATAAGTAAAGAGATCAATGATATTTGACAATATAATGGAGAAACTCTATACAAATACTAGGAATTGTTCAAGAAACTTTGTGCAAGTTGCCCCTACCACCAAATAAGTAACTAACTCCTGATCTAATAATTCTATGAGGGACTAATGCCAATGGATAGGTGTATGATAGATGCTTTAAGTGGAGAAGCACTAGTTAAGAAGACCTCGGAGGCTATATGGAACCTAATTGCTAACATGGTAGCTAACTCATAACAATTTAGAACTAGAATGAACCATACATAGAAAAAGTTTAAAGAGGCAAACACATTTAGCATTGAACATTAACTATCTAATTTAACCTTTTTGGTTTATCAATTGGTTGTAGGATAGATCTAAGCAGTTTTGGTATATGGAATTTCTTCACTATCTGGACACAATACTGATGCATTTCTAATATTGCAAAAAGCAAAATTGATTCAGCAAGTCCATGCAGAAAGAGGATTTCTAAAGCAAACCCAGAGGCAATATGATCCATACTCTAACTCATACAACCCTAGCTGGTGATAACATAGATACTTAAGTTATAGCAACCAAGCTAGCCAAGATCCATATTTGTCCCCTTCCAAGCCAAACAACAAGTAAACCAAGCTCCAAATTTGAGTAAATCTCTTGAGGACATTTTCCACACTTGGGCCAATGGTACACCATAATTCTAACAAGAAACAAGAGTTAGCATTCATAACTTGGAGACATAAATTAGTCAACCTGCAATAGCAGCCAACAAGCTGAGAACTCAAGTTTCAAGCAACTTGTTATCCCAAACAGTTGTGAATCTTAGAGAAAATGTAAGTACAATAATGTTGCAAAGTTGAAAAAGACATTGAGACTTGTAAGCATATCTAATGAGATTCAACCAACAAGCTGAAATAGACAAAAGATTTAAAAGAAAAGGTTTAACCTCAACCTATAGTTGTTGATTCTATTATTTCTCCTTTCCCTAACAGACTAGCTAATTCTAGGAAAGAACAAGAAAAAAGACTTTCAAAAAGATAGAAGTGGGTAATAAGAAAACAAATGTAGGGAAAAATATGTCTACTATTATTCAAAGAAAATCACCCCTAAAATACAAGGATCCTAGTACTTTCATAATTCCTTATGTCATAGGTAAGACTTGTTTTGAACATACCATGTTAGATTTATGTGCATCCATAAATGCAATGCCATATTCTATCATGCATCTTTGAATTTGGGTCCTTTAAAATAAACTAATGTGATTATATAGTTGGTAGACAAATCTAATGCATACCTTAAACAGGTAGTTGAAAATATTTTGGGGCAAGTTAATGATTTTGTCTTTCTACCTAATTTCTACATTATAAATATGGAGGATGATAATTCACCAAATCTAGCCCCAATCATTCTAGGGAGGCCTTTCCTCAAAATAGTCAAAACAAAAATTAATGTCTATGATGACACATTCATTATGCAATTTGATGAAGAAACTATAAAACTCAAGGGCTCGATGCAGATTGAAAAATCATTGGAGATAAATACTGAAGTGAAAGAGATGACAATGATGTTGCAATCTTCAATGCTACAAGCACTAGTTTTCAAATTGAAACCGAAATGAAAAACCACTAGCGATAAATACTGAAGTGAAAGAGATGACAACAATGTTCCAATCTTCAATGCTACAAGCACTAGATTTTGAATTGAAACCACATTAAAGAAAGCTAACCCATTGAGCTAACAACATTAAACAAAGTCTCTGCTTGGAAGGCAACCCAAGAGTGGCTAACACCACCAGATTTGATCTCTTACCCTATTTTTTTTATTTTCTACATCCATAACTTATTAAAAATTTTGTGCATTATATTAGAGATAATGTAAAATTTCAGTGTGAAGAAGAACAATTTAGGCTTTAATATTCTTCATTTTTTTATAATTATTTGTTTTTTTTTAATTTTTCACATTGGTGCTTTTCAATGATGATAAGTTTTTTATATCATGAATAGAAATCAATAGAATTTGAAGGATACATAGCATGATTGAACAAAGTGACTCACGTTTTGAAGATGATTAGTGTAATAATGGATTTTGAAATGTTAATAAATTGAATTTAATAGACATATTAACTTGTAAGGTTTTGAGTCTACAAATTGAACATTTATATAAGTTTCTTCTTTTTTTCATGTGTAACATTCTTTCATGAATTTGTTCCTCTAGAACTTACTTTGAGTTATTTTGAGATTACAACTGACATAACTACATAAGAATGTGACTAAGGTCATCTTTGAATGAACTAGATTAGCCCAAATAACCAACCCTAAAATTCACCATTAATGAACCTCTTTCAACTTAATTGACCTTTTCTTGTTTTGTAACCCATCAACAAACCTTTAATGCCTTTACCCAACCTTAAGAATTAGTAAAGTATTTGAATTATTAGTGGAATGGGTTCTTAAGCAAGTGTGGAATATGTAAATTATATGTGAAAAGGCAAATGTGATCATCACACAAAAAATTAGAAAAAATGGTAAAAAAAAAAGATGAAAAAAATAAATGAATAAAATAGAGAAGTTGATAAGTGCTTGAAAATTGTTTTGATAGATTTTGGATCTTAATTGCTCCATTGTCTTAATTTATGTTTCAATGCTCTATTAGTTTATTTGGTTTCATACTTTCATTATCCATTAACTCTATTTTTTACCCCATTAGACCCAGAAAAAGTCATTTTAATTTGTGTTTTGCATGTGATTTGAGTGGTGGAGATTAGATGACAAGGAAGCTTATAGCAGTACATTTTCATAAAATGAATTTAAGTAAAACACTTACCTTAAATAATAAGAGAGTTAGAGAGCTTATTCTATAAGGGTCAACCAACTTGGTTTACTTTCTTTTGAACAAAGTTACTATACTGATTGATTTTGAGTTTTAAGTTTGTTAAAAGTGTTAGTTCATGATATATTATGATTGCTGAGAATTTTAGTTGTTCTCTTGCTAATAGTTTTGCAAACTTAACATTACTGATTAGTTAGTATTTGATTTTATTTTTGAGTCAAATTTTGTGTTTTTCTTGAGGGCATACGAAAGTTAAGGGTGGGAGTATTTGATGAGTGTAATATTCATATACTTCATTTCTTCTACATTTAGTCTTTTGTTAAGTTTTTTATGCAAAATAGAGTTATTTATATCCTATTTTAGTCTTTTGGCACTATTTCAGAATTTTTGTTGTATCTTGAGTTTTGAACCTCTATTTGGAAAGATTCTTATTTCATTTGAAATCTAAAACAAAGGTTTAAAATTGTTATGTAGAGTTCCAAACCCAATTCAGACTTTGGCGGTTTGAAATTAGTCCAGAATTAAAGTAAGACGTTCATATCATTGCAGCCTAACCCAATCACTATATTTTAATGTTACATAGAGCTACAAGATTTTGATCAATGCAAACCCAAGCCCATTACAAAGTTAAGATCCATGTCTACAATCTTTATAAAGGGCTTGAAGTGAAACTATGACATTTTGAATAAGAAACAAGGTTGTAAAGTAAAGTTATAGATTTGATACAAGTTAGACTATTTTGAACTAGTTTCGGGTTCTAGCCCATAACTTGAGTTAAAAACTTTTATTTTGAGTAAGGCTTGATCCATAAGATTGCTGAAGAGTAGGTTTACAACTTTCTAGAAAAGATCAAAGTGTAATTCTACCTTTGTTTGGCTTAAATCAGCAACCAAAGCCAAAAAAGGAAACTAAATCAATCAAAATTCTAGTTGAATCAAAATTACTTGAGGATCACTCTAGAATCATAAAGGGTTGATCTCCTCTATTTTTGTATATAAATAATAGAACCTTTGTGGCAGAAAACATACAATCTCTCTTAGATCTTTTCTTCTTCTCCTAGTTTTATTTTCCTTGTAATGAGTAGCTAAACTCATTTTTCAATTCAAGGGAATTCTATTTTCAATTTATTATAAATGTGAGGTCTGTTTTGTTTTGAATTATTCTTAATTTTATTCTCTATTATATATCTTATTTTTATTGATTTATGATTGCATAGATAGTTTTCTAGTAAAGACCATTAGTTAATTATATATAGTGATTATTGCTAACTGAACATTATAATTCATAATTATTATGATAATTCAGTATAGGTAGCGGTTAAGCATTAATGATTGTGATCCCATTTTCTTCAATACTTAAGAAAATGTAGAATGGATTAAATGATTTATACTGGTGTACAATTGTCATATAGTCTTAGCCTCTTCCTATTTGTAACGCTATTATTAATTTGACTAGGATAGTGTGATACCGAATTAGTTAATAATAAGAATTTAATTTAGATCTTGGGTAAATTTATGGGAGAAAGATACAGATTATTCAAGTGTCTAGGTAATTCTTGGCTCAGTAATTAAAAAAAGAATAATATTTAAACATTGATGATCACTCTACAAATTGAATATATGAATCTCTCTTAAGTTGAAGTTTCCTAGTTGAAAGTTTCCTTGCTACTTTAATTTATGTTTTTATTTAATATTCCAAATTTAAATACAAAACCCCTTTTTCAATTTTTTTGTTGCATTTAATAAATCAAGATTATAGATCAATCAACCAATCTCTAAGGTTTGACTTGGACTTACTAATGTTATAAATTTAAGAAGTTCAGTAATTTATTTATGGTCGATTCGACAACCATTAACTCACAACTAGTGATAATCTAGGTCGAAGGAGAATATGAGATTAAAGAGACAATATTAATCAAGTATGGTCAAATGGCAAGAGGTTATGAACTAACAAGAATCCCTAGGGTCGAGAATGATAAAGCAGACGCACTTGCTAAGTTACCCAATGCCAAAACAGTAGTCAACAACTGAACGGTGATTCAAGAAACTTTCTAAGCCACTCGTATAGAATAAGTCATGTGTGTAGAGCAGAGTAAATCCTAAATGATGTTACTCATATCCTTTCTAAGGCTGGGTACTTAACAGATGACAAAAAGGTGGCTAACAAGTTTGAATGAAAATCAGCTCACTTTTTTTTTAAAGAATGGGCAACTGTATAAAAAAAAGTTTCACCTCACCATCATGACTGGGTGAAGTTGAATATGTATTAAGGAAGATTCATGAAGGAATTTTCGGAAGTCACTTAACAGCTATAGCCATAGCTCTAAAAGTCATGCAGTCAAAATATTATTGGCCCAAAATGAAAAAGGAAACAATCAAGCTAGTACAAAAGTGTGAAAAATGTTAAATGTTCACCAAAGTTCAAAGCCAGTCAATAACAAACTTAATGCCTACATTTTCCCTATAGTTGTTCGACTAATAAGGGATTGATCTCTTAGGGACCCTTTCCAGTCACTCCCAATTAACTAAAGTATGCAATGGTGGCAATTGACTACTTTGTAAAATAGGTTAAGGCAAGACCCTTCACAACCATAACTTTAAACAATATGCAAAAATTCATATGGAAATTAATCATTTGCATGTAAAATTTGTCTATAATATCTTGTCACAACAATTACGAATGACTAATAAGTCCTTGTAGGTATGATCTACCCATAGTGGTTGTAGTCAACAATAGCAAACAGTTTGCCAGTAATAGTTTCAAAGATTTTTGCTAAAGGTAAAAAATGATTGATATAAGATTATTATTATTGGTTAAATGAACATCTCACCTATTATTGATGATAAGGTTGGGAATTAAGCACAAGTTCATATCTGTTAAACATCCTTAAAAAAATGTACAAGCAGAGTTGGCAAACTAAATCATCCTAGAGGGACTGAGGAAAAGACTATATGAAGCAAAATGAAAATGGAGGGAGAGTTGTTGAGAATATTATGGTCTTATAGAACCACTTCATGCTCTATTACAAAAGAAACTCCATTCATGCTCATTTATAGATGTGAGGCTATGCTCCCAATCGAATTAGGATAATATTCCAATCAAAGAGAGTATTATGAGAAAAAGGAGAAAGAAGGAGAGAATAACGCAACATGTTGATGGAAACCAAAGAAATAGCACACTTCGACAATGATTGATAAAAAGGGAAAAATAGATAAAATTGTCAATAAGAAGGTTAGAAGATATGAATTTACAAAAGGAATGTTGGATTTGCATATGAACTATGAAAAACTCAAATAGAAGAAAAATTAGCAACATCATATGAAGGCCCTAAGGAGAGCCTGTTAAATGACATATATCTATTAGAGATGGTTGAAGGAAAGCCTATTCCATGTACTTAGAATGCAACACAACAAGTTTGAAGTTAGTAGGTTGGCGAGATATGTAAATAAATTGAGTATAAAATAGAACTAAAAAATGAGATTATTCCTCACTATTCAACCTATCTTATGATATTATTAAAAGAATGAATAAGCCCCAGCATTACAAGCCCAAATAGCCCCTCAGCACTTAAAACCTATGTAATCCCTCAACACTCAAAGCTCAAGCAATCCCTCAGCATTAAAAACTCGAGTAACCCCTTGGCACTCAAAGCCTGAGTAGCCCCTCAACACGTAGAGCCCGAGTAACCCCTCGACATTTAAAGCCCAAGTAGGCCCTCAACACTTAAAGCTACGGTATATCCTTAGGAATTCCAATTCAAGTAACCCCTTGCATCTTAAAAACCAAGTAGATCCTTAAGACGTAAACAAGTTCAATGAATGATAAAGCAATTCATACAAACAAAGATAAAGATTAGAACAAAAGCAAGTAACTCATTGGAAGTTAAAGTAATACCAATTGACCTATTGGAAGTCAAGAATGATAAAAAATAAAGTAATGCAAGAAAGCCATTAACCTTCTAGAGGTCCTAAAAAGTACCAACAAAATAAAAGAAGAAAATGACCCATTAAAAGCCAAAGCATGAAGTAAAGGTAAAACTAGAAGGTTGAGCAACCATATAAGAATGCAACATTCTATAAAACTCAAAAAACAGGTCAAAAAACAACCAGAATATAAAAAAAAAAAAGGTATAAAGTATTCAGAAGTGTAAAATCATTCAAAGAAAAGATCAAGGTTGGCCAAACTTCTTCAAAATATCCTCCAACGATATGTCTAAATCGGTCTTCGAGAGGTCAATTAGCAAGTTGGAGTTGAAGTACTTCACTTGCTTAATGGCCTAGTCAAAGCTCGATTGGTATATAGGGTATCTAAACACCTCAACTTTAGACACTTCCTTATGTAACTCCTTTTCCTTAGCTGTAAAAGATTTCTTGTCTTCAATGTGATGTTTTCACTTAGCCTCAAGATCTTGATCCCTATGAAAAAGTACCTTGGTCGACTTTTCTTTCTTTGCTCTCATGGCATTTCTCTCCTTAACTAGCTTAGAAATACGGTTGGTTAAGTGATAACAAAATATTTTACTCATTTATTTATCCTCTCACTTAGCATTTTAAGGTCCTAAATGATTTACTTTCAGCTGTGTTAGTATGTATTTATGATTTAATGCCAATTGGATCATTATATGAAATTCTGCATAATTGGTCATTTTGAGCAGTTTCTGTATTCTGGCCATATCTTGAGCTATACTTGTCCAATTGATGTGATTTTTATCTAGTAGGAAAGCTAAGAAACAGCCCTACAATTTCATAAAGCCTCCAAGGCTGAACCACACAATTGACTATCTGAAATTGGAGTTGAATTCAAGAACAAAATACTGCCAGAATATTGTCTTGGGTAGCTTGACCTCTGTGCATTCATCAGACAATAACTAGAGTTATAGAGGTCTAATTAAGGTGAAATGAAGCCCAAATGGAAGCTGAGACATAATTCTACATTTCATATGAAGGCTTCTAGACCTGAATCCAGCATTATGGGCATGAAATATGAGCTGTAATTTAGAAGCAAAAATGTTGTGAAAATGGGCTCTGCAAAATTGAAGTTTTAAAGCCCCAATTGGCATGGATCTTGGGCCCATTGCACCATTTCTTGCTCTAACTTGTACTTAGCCAGTTGGAGACCCAAAGGTCAAAAGAAAAAGTAGGGAAAGCAGTCTACATTGAGCACACCACATGCAGAAGAGTGGCAGAAAGCAATCAGGTACACTAGCCATCATGCCTACTCACCAAACCAGCAACTAGCTTCTCCTTTTCCTTGGGCAAAGTTTTAGGCTATTTTTAGTTGAGTTTTTAGAAGGGGGTTTTCAGATAATAGTGTAGAGTAGTTAAGGCATTTTTCTTTTCTTTTTCTCTGTATTTTTTGTGCCTCCAGTCCATAGAAAGCTGAACTACTATAACCAGCCCAAGGGGCTGCAAACTTGAAGATTAATATTGAGGTTTTGTTCCTTCATTCTGCATTCCATTTGCTGGCCATTTCTTTCCTATTTCCTCTCTATTTTGTAGTGAATATCTGAGTTTAATGGCTTCATTTGATTTAGATATTATATGATTGTTGCTTAATGATCAATA
>JANHAO010007507.1:0-20077 GCA_026873985.1 Saraca asoca
CAGTTATTGATGTGATGCAACATGCAATGTCTGGTGTTTTGTTTCGCACTGTGGTATATAATTAATATCACTTTTCTATACATTAATTATATATGAATAATTTTCAAGGCTAGTATAATAATTTATTTTAATTTTATTTTACAGCCATCAGAAGCAGGAAGCGGATATGATGCAGATGCAAATCCCTCTTCTCATGATGTTGTGACATGTAGCCTTAATTTAAACCCTTCAGTTGTTAAATTATATGTAGGGTTGTTGAATATTAATGTTTGACAAACAAATGTTTAAATATTTATTATTAATACAAAATGCGTATTTAATTTCATTTGTTTAAAATGTATGTATTTATTATAAATTATTCTTGTAATAGGATAATAGATAAAGAAAAAATTAAGATATGGAAATATTGCATTTAGCGGTAATTTTTTGAAAAATCGCTACTAATTACAGTAAAAATCATCACTAAAAATGATTTAAAAAAAGTTTTTGTCAAAATCGTCGTTAATTGGAATGTAAAACTGTTGCTAAAAATAATTAAAAAATTTTTTTTGTCAACATCGTCATTAAATGCAGAGAAAATTACTGTCAAAAATATTTTTTTTTTCAAATTTTTTTTTAAAACCGCCGCTAAATATAATGTAAAACTGTCGTTAAAAATAATTTTTTTTGTAAAACAACCGCTAAATACAGAAAAAATCATCGCTAAAAATAATTTTTTTAAAAAAATATTTCTAAAACCGTTGCTAAATACAAAATAAATCGCCGTAAAAATTATTTTTTAAAAAAAAGTTATAAAACCGCCGCTAAATGCAAATGAAATTGTCGCAAAAAGCAAACAAAAAAAATTATTTTTCTGGAAAATCGCCACTAAAATTGGAGAAAACAGTCGCTATATACAACCGCTGCTAAATTAAAAAAAACCACCGCTATATACAGTATTTCCGGCGGTTTCACAAACCGTCGCTAAATATAGATATAACCCCCTTTACTTATTTCCGACGCATGAATTTATAACAGTTTTAGAAACCGCCGCGAAGGTTGTTAGCGACGATTTTAACCACCACTAAATACATAAAAAATCGCTGCTAAATACATATTTTTTTATAGTGTAAGACTTGCTTGATCGTTAAACATTGGGGGGACAATCCACATACTTAGTGAAGTGAGAGTTTCTACCCTCTTTTGAGTAGAGACCATTTTGGGTCATAAAAACATATAGACATATCATGAATCACATATTACACACACACACACACTCATAAGTATACAAGCACATGCATCATCATGTTTATTATTCTTTTTTATTTAACTTATCATCCTCTAGTTATTATGCATATCAATTTATCATTTTTTCTCTAACTTACCCTCTCTCATTTCATAAAAAATCTATGGAGTAGGGTAGAATGGTAATTTTGTGCTTTGACCACCTTAATGTAGCAAGTAGTGGGACACTCAAGTCAACTAATCATAAACATGAGCAACGGTTGCCTTAATGCAGTAAGCAACACAACCCTTAGGTCAACCAATCGTAATCCTGAGTAATGATTGCCATAATATAGAAATGAGTGAGACCATTGGATCGACCAACATGAAATTGAAGAATGACTATTATAATGTAGCAAGTAGGACCCTTAAATCAATTAGGCATAATAGCGGTACTATATATTTGCTAGTGGGACCTTACGATCAACCAATCATAAATTAGTTGCTCATTTTTCATGTCTTAGCAACCTTACAACATAGGTCAAACATAACACACATTGATATTATGTAAGTAAAAGTTAAAGAAATAATAAGGATATATGGTCACCATATCAAATCATGTTGAATGCACTTTCTGCATTTTGTATAGTTGTGTTCTCCTACTCTGCACTTGTCTCATAAGTCACTAGCTATCATGGCTTCACAATGATAAATAAATTATTTCATTCATTTTTCTAGTGCATATAGATCTTCCTTTCCATACTTTGTGCCAGACATAATACACAAATTATCCCATACTGGGTTCAGTTTCCTTTACCTAAATTACCATTCTACCCTTGCTAGGTATATTAGTCTTTATCCAACTTAGGATAGTTTAATTTATTTTAATCATTACGAGATAGTTAAATTATATTAATTATGAGAAAAATTAGATTTTTTAAAATATCTAGCTAAGGCTAAGTTCCATTTAAACAAGCTATATTAAGTTAAGCCATACTTGCTTACATGTGCATAATCACATTTAAACAAGCATTCCTAATAATTCTACATTTCTTCATAAACTAAACCTTGACAACGTCCTTATACTTCTATCTAGGTCTTTTACTAATCCTCCCAACATTATAGAAAATCATTTGACCTATTTTGGAAACATAAATATTTATAGGGAAAATGAAATCAGAAGAGTAAAAATTTTCACTCACTTTAGTAGGAGAAACTTCTCTTAAACCCAACCTTAAAGCCTCTCTTTAGTTTTGACTCTGGCCTTTGGCTGTTGGAAAAATAGCTTGCCAAAAGCAAAGAATATAAAAGAAAATTAAAACTAAAGAAAAATAAGAACTTAAGATAAGAAATTAGCCTAACCTTAGGCTCACAGTCTTAAAGAGCATAAACCTGATCATTCTTAATTGAGAAATGCTTATTGGGAGTTACTCAATTGCAAATGATGGTTGTGATTTTCACTATGGGCTCCCCTTTTATAGGCAATTGCGAATGTCAGCTCTAGTCAATTGCTGATGCACATCCATTCAACTGACTGATATGAGTCCATTGCACAGCTCAACCCAAAATAGCAATCTAGCTAATCAAATGGTTTTAGCCTAGTTCGTCTATGCAATCTACCCTTTTCAATTTTGGTCTATCACTAATTCAACCTAGTTTAGTACTATCTAATCTAGCGGCTGTTATAATTTTGTTAGTTAAGATTGTGCTATAAAACTTATCCTTAAATAAGGATTGCAGTTTATAAATACTAGCATTATGTAAGGTTTTATTTTCGAGAAAGTTAGTGTTTGTAATCCCATAAGTGGATACTTGAGATCCCACAATTAGCTTTTATGCTTTTGATGAGATTATTAAGTGTGAAGGAATATACAATGTGTTTTGGGCGTATTTGGGATATAGGTTTGAATGTAGCTAAACATTTTTGTATTCTCTCTTTGATTCCTTAACTAGTGGATTTTGTTTGGCATATTGGTCCATAAACTAAACTAAAAGTCAAACCACAATAAATATTTGTATTCCATAGTTTTATGTTTCTCTAATTTTGAACTTTGTCAATGCATTTCTGCGTCAAATCCCAACAATTGTTTTGTGATTTACAACTTCTTATATTTTAAACCCTAGTAACACATTTTTGCTACTATCATCCCCAATAAGTGATATCAGTCTAGTTTTGGTTCTACATGGTTATGTTTGTTGGTTTTGGTATTGCATTTAGTTTGAGTAAACAAGTATTGACACAAATTGGTTTAGAGTTCTATATCAATTGTAGATTTTGTTTGAGCAATAGCTTTTTTTTTTTGTCTTTATTGTGTTTTTGTTGAAAGAACTCTTTGTGGAGAAGATGAATTAATTTTGATCCACACAGAATGCTAGTTCTCCATTAGAGATGAAATTTTAATGATGTTTTATGGTCACAAGATGACTCAAAATCAATTAGGTGAAAATATTTGATTTTGATCTTAAAAACTTTTGATGATGAAATTTTTATCAAGTGGAGATTGTTGGATTTTAATTCAGTGTCTATTTTATAAAACAGTTCTCTCTCCCATGCATCATAGAGGTCTATATACTTGAAATTTTTTCTTTTCATAAGTTTGTGATTAACTTCTAAAGCTGATGGTGGTTTAGGAAATTAGCTAGTTTATAAGTTAAAAGAAGGAATTCAAAAATAGAAGATAAGATAAGAACATTATTTAAAGACCTATACAACATGATTAAAGTTTTCTTCTCTCATCTTCCTCTACTTTTTGTATTCTCACATTATATAAAACAATTTGGAAGATCAAACATGGGTTGAAAAAAGAACTGTGTAATCTTTTCTTTCACTTATCTCAATTCCTATTGTTCTTTTTTTTTCATGGTTTAATCCACTTTTTCATCTCCAATATGGATTCGAAAACCCCAATCATATATTAGTTTGATATATCCCTAATTTTTTGATAATTATAAATTAATGATCATTTTCTTATGTAATTATTAATATCATTTGCAATTTGGTAACTTAATGTGATCGAATATATTTTTTTAGTACGTTGACAAATAATATTCAAATTTAAGACATTGAGCAAAAGAGTAAACACAATAATTAGTTCATTATGTATAGGAACGTTGATTGTTATGTCTCTTAAATTTCATATCTGACAATATTCATCTCTTTTTAGTTTTTGTTATAATTATTCATCCTTCCTTTCATGTGCAACATTAAAATAGATGGAGAAGATTGACATTATTTGTTAATCTCCACCTTGATAAATTAAAGACACGTTGGCTCAAAACATAAGAAGCCGAAGCCAATTTGAAATTACAAGTTAAAATCCCTAAATGGCACTATAACCAAGCCAATTTGATTTTTTACTACCATTTTCAACCATGAAGGAAGCTTGGCGATGTCAATATTGACTAGTAACTTTGACACAAAGTTGACAGTTGAAGTAGTACTGAAGATTTTCAATTTTGGTTTTGTTCCTAATATGTTATTCTCCATATATTTGGTGTTCTTAAGGTAGAGTTTAACAATTGATCTCAACTTTTTTCATCTATTTTAACATTATAAGCAGAGGAAGGAATGAATAATTATAATAAAAATAAAAATAAAAAATTGCTAATACTAAGATGAAATTGGAAGAACATAATAGTCAATGCTCCTATAAATGAGAGACAAATTATTGTGTTTACTTGTATAGAAAAGTAAATAATTAAAATTATATAAGTGGAAGTTTTAAGTACAGTAGTTTATACTATGCCAAGTTTAAAGACCAATTAAGAATTTTACGTGGTTTGACCTCACTATACAAGTGTGGAATCCTTCTGAAATATGACTTAAGACATAACAAATGTGATGACATTTGTATGATGTCACTGCACACATTAGCTTCGTTATAAAAAGCCCACCACTCTTCTTTGGATTCTTAACTACACAAAGTAGAAACCCTAAAAGAGTCATAAAATGTCTCCAGAAAACTTTTTAGTGTTGGTCTTTACTGTGACACTGTTTCTTATAGCAAATTCTTAACTACCACAATCAAGAAACTAGCCATCAGTCATATTCGAGAATGAGTCTTCCAACCAAAGAAGCTACTAGGCAAAGAATATCACTCTAATGATCTCAGTCATGGGCATGGTGACCATGGCAACTCTAATGTAAATGAGTTTTCTAGGCCGAAAAAGCCACTCGGCAAAGGACATTATGATAGTTCCAACATAGATGAGTTTGCCACAAATGTAAACCATGTAAAGGGTATCGTCTTAGTGACCCTGGTCATGGTATCAAGTAGGTTGCATTCATCAACAATGGCAAAAATAAGCCAATTAAGTATGATGTTGCTAAGGATCCATTCATCCAAGAAGGCAAACATAGGCCTGGTGATTCTACTGATCTTCACATTAATGAGGCAGTCAATAAGAAGAGCCAGAAAAATAAGCCTAGTGATCCTAGCACTAGAAACTGAGGGCTCTGACAGATCGTGTTTGCTTGATAAGAAGGCTATAAACATATATATATATATATATATAGGAACAAGAGTAGCAATTTTTCTCATTCCTTCATGGATGATCGCTTTTGCCACTCTATGTATGTTTCAATGTGTTTATTTCCTTTAATTAGTTAGTTTGGGTTCCTATGCAAGAAATCTCTTGCTTTTCCCATCAATATATTACATTTGAATTTGCTATTACTTATTGTACAAAGAAAAACATACAACATTTGATATCCATTTCTTATATGATTTAAATTACAATATGCAATTATAATATTGATGTTACACTGAACTCTTTGACTTTAAGTACATCCATCATAACTACTATTGCAATTCAAAACTATGCATGGATGCATAACAACTTTGAACAATACCTAACTTGAATAGATTTATAATATTTTCCAGTATAGATCCATTCAAAAATAAAAGTGTGAAACGACTGCCTTTAGTTTTGATTCCCCTATTTTCAATTACTTGAAACTGTTGCCTTCAGTTTTGATTCATTTCCTTCATATACTCCCTTCAATTATGATTTAAGCACACATTGAATGGTCAATACCTAGCATAAATTCTTTCTTCCTCGCAGGGTCATGTCTTGATGGGATGATGTTGGTCTCAGCTTCTATATATTTAGAAGGTTGCAAAGGTTCCCGTGCTTGGCTATTCCTAACTCTTACACCATTTTTAAGGAATTTTGAATAAGTAAGAAGGTCTTTTTCTCTATTTAAAGTTTAAAAACACAATGACATTTTATTGCAATAGCTGGAGATACAATCCTTATTTCCACTGTGCTTACATATTTAGGCATGCTAGTCTTTTAAAAGCTTTCAGTTAGTATCAAAGCCTTTATATGCCTTTGCCTTGCTGGGGTTTTACTACTTTCTTTCATTTTCATTTTTGGCTAAAATTCGAATACTTGGCTGAATTTCTTTTTCCATGCATTTCGGGAAAATTGAATTTGTAAAGATGTAGAAAATGAAATTCTAAACATTTTGACTTTTGAATTGTCATAAGCATTTTCGGACGGGGCAGAATGGACCAGCAGAGGCCTAAAGAACCTAGTCAAGAGGCGAGAAGGCTTGGCCTAACTCAAAGTGAGGTCGTTGAAGCCAGACAGTAAGTCGCACAGTGCGAGCTTGCGACTTCCAAATTGAACAAAGCCACAATGAGCTTCTCTTTGAATAATCAGGAACATCTAATGTCTGACAGACAGTCTGAATACTCTACCAACATGAAAATCAGCCTCCAAAGTCTGACAATAATTTACCCTGCATTTATTACTTGACATCTAGCATTTAATGCTCGGTACAGATGCAATCATAGTTTTGCAATGATAAATTACGACTTGTAACCCTTCCAGTTCCTATAAATAGGAAGGAAGAGCCATTGCTTTGTTATAGTAAAAAATACATGCAGAAACTCTACTAAAATAGCCATAGACATATGTTCTATTCCCTGTATAAAAAAGCAGCCGCTCCAAGCCAATATAAGCACTATGGACATAGAGGTCATCTTGACCTGGAGGGCAAAATGTTGACGATGAAATTTGGTTCACACGGGGAGCCCAAACTTCAGCTAACGGGAAGGGATTCTTACAGGATCCCAGACCTATAACCAGTTTAAGCATAGTAAAATAGCAAAATAAATGGAGAAGAAAGGGAGAACAAAAAGAAGACATAGGGTTTAACATGATTCGGCCAAATCCAGATATTACCAGACCCTACGTCTACGGTAGCGTATTCTTATGATGGTGTTTTTATAAAGATACAACACTCAGACTTCCTCTTGACATTTCGCTAGAGTCTCTGCCTATGCTCTTGGATCCTCTCTCTTTTATAGAAGGCTCCTCCCTTATATTTATAGAGGAGAGGAGGTTACAATAGTAATTACATATGCAGTAAATCTATTACATTAACATTTGATGTACAAGATAGCATATACAGATTAAATCTCCATTTTCGGCTACTGTAGATTATTTTCTACAGGTATGCCCTATTTACCCGTTGGGGCAGAATATGACTTGGTCTTCTGTCTGGCGAGCATTCAAGTTGCTGGTTACACTTCGCTGGTCAGGTCATTCAGTCTATGTCCATTCTTCGAAGTGGAGAGGCCAAGGTCGCTCCCTCGTGTGCAAACTCAAGTTGGTGAGGTCACTTCGTAAGGCATCCTAACGATGAGCTGATCTGGACACTCTTCGAGCTGGTCCCTTTGCTACTCTTGAAACTGCTCACAGGCCTTCTCAGGTTGAATCGATTTTCACATACAATAAGCCGAACCACAATAAAACTCTCTGTGTTCTCTCTGCTCTTCCTCTGAATCTGTCGCCACATTCTTACATTTCTTACACTCTTAACAGTAGTTTGATTCTCAGAATCCTTCATTGACTGATTATCAAAATCGATCATCAACATTTTGGCATGCTTGGTGGGACCAGACTGCTTTTTTTCTTACTCACCAATCGATCATCATGGCACGAGGAAGAGTAACCAGGAGTTCAGATGTTGCCACTAACCAACCAGGTGGCCGTGAAGGGCAATGGTACAATATGCCTGGAGATGAAAATCCAGTCTTGACGAGTACTTCCTCCGTCCTTTTGAAGGCTGATGGCATACGGGCTCTACGTCAATGTCAGGAGGTGCTCTAGAGTATAGTTAAAAGGCTTGCCAATGTAGTCGAAGCATTGGCTCAAGCACAGGCTCAGAGAGCACAAAAACAAGGCGAAGCCACCCCCGATCACAGCATAGGGAGAGGCACCGGCACGAAGGGAGAAATAGGCCAAAGAAGGAGCCCAGTGGGCAGATTCAGATCACTCCTCCACCTCACGACCTGAATTGGAGGGGCGACAAGTTCACAAGTGTGAGGGAAATCAATGACCTAAGAACTTGCACCACACTAAAGGCTCAAAAGTGGGCCATGATAGTGGTAGAAATCAATGATCCGAACCTCAAGATCAAATGATCGAGGAGCTCATGCAGAGGGTACAAAAGTTGGAGAAATATCCCTCGACCCAGGACCGGCCAAGTCATTATGAGAAGAGGACCCCATTTTCAAGGGAGATTGAGACAAAACCTCTCCCTTACCGATTCAAGGTTCTAGCCATCCTACCATATAATGGAAGAAGTGACCGGTAGATCATTTGGATGCTTTCAACTTCCAGATGGACCTCCAAACCAACAACCCCTGGTTCAGTGTCGAGTCTTTCTCGCCACTCTCGGGGATGTGCTATGAGCATGGTTCATAGGTCTTCTAGCTCACATCATCAGCGGTTGGGAGGAATGCTAGAATAAGTTTATCGACCAATATAGAGCTCTCACGAAGTAGCTCACACCATCTTGCCACCTGGCCACGATTTTCCAATGAAAGGATGAATCATTGAAGGATTACATCGCAAGATTTCAATGTGAGGTCAGTAATGTGGAGAGTCCCTCCAATGACAGCATTCTAATAGCAATCTTAGTAGGACTTCACAGAGATGGGAAACTATACGAAAACATATGCAAATCCCTGGTAAAGAGCTTGGGGAAATTCTATGAACAGGCCACTAAAGAGGTCCAGTGGGAGGAAACTTTCAACCCAAAAAAATTTGGATAGAAGGGCAAACCTGGTAGCTCAGTTTCCAATCAGGATGGGAAAAGGAATAACCGTGGTAAGAGTAGGGTGGGCTAGACTAATAATATGAGTACCCAACCTGCTAAGAAAGCTAGTATTAAGTGACCTAAACCCCAAGGTCATCATGATAATTATAGCATCCTGTCCAACACTCTAGAAAGAATATGCACCACAGAAAAGCGCAAGGAGAATTTCGGGTGACCTAGGCCCCTATTGACCCATTCTAAGTATAAGGATGGTAATAGGTTTTGTGCCTACCACAATGACATTGGGCACATTACCTCTGAATGTAGCTCACTCAAAGACACGATCCAGGACCTGATCAAGAGAAGTCGATTGAAAGACTATGTGGTGCAACCTGCAGGACAGCGACCTCAATAGCAGACAACGTAGCCTTCTTAGAGCACTGAACATGAGCAAACGGTAGTAGTTAGAACTATTTTCATGATCCATGGAGGGCCACACATCGTGGGAACCTCATGCAGCTCATGTAAACAATATGTGTAGAATGCGAGCTATATCTTGTTTGCGGGGTGCGAGTCTAAAAGACCCACCAAGAAAGCCAGGGCTACTTCGAAGTGCATCACTTTTGTGAATGATGACGCAAGGGGAATCCAGTCCCCATATAATGTCTCTCTTATCATCAGAGCCAAGGTCAGTAATGCTGAGGTGTGAAGGATCATGTTGGATACCGGTAACTTGGTTAATGTCATGTATAGGAAATGCTTTGAATAGATGGGATTGAGCCAGGGTAATCTTAAACCTTCGCCTGAACCTCTTTTTGGCTTCACTGGTGATGCGGTATTACCCGTGGGGCAAATTAACTCCCTATGACTCTGGGGGATAAAGACCATCAGTCCACAGTTTTAGCCAACTCCCTAGTCATGGACTACCCTTTAGCTTACAACATAGTGCTAGGATGACTAGCGATGAATGATTTTGATTTGGTCATGTCAACCAGGATTCTGATGGTGTGATTCCTGACCTCGAATGGAGTTGGATGTGTGCGAGATGAGCAATACATAGCCCGACAATGTTATAAGGACGCTATCAAGCTTGGGGAGAAAAAGAGTTGACATAGTATCCAATGAAGAGCCCCGAGCTCCAAGCTTAGTGGGATCAGTCATGAGCTCGACCCTCACAACCTAGTTGCCGATAGAGAGACAGGGCCAATTGAAGAGCTTGAAGAGATCAGGTTCGATGAGGCAGACGATGGGAAGTGCCTTAAACTCAGAAAAAACCTACCCTCTAATGTAAAGGTGTAGTTGGCTAACTTTCTCGAAGTGAACTTGGATGTCTTCACTTGGAGCCACGAGAATATGGTGGGGATTGACCCCAAAATTATGTCACATAAGCTGAATATTGATCCTCACTATTAACCAGTTCATAAAAAAAGAAGGCCACTCACTACTGAACGCTCTAACACTCTAAAGGAGGAGGTAGACAGACTATTAGCAAACAAATTCATTTGGGAGGCTCACTACCTAGTCTGAGCAGCTAACCCTGCCTTAGTAAAAAAGAAGAATGAAAAATGGAGAACATTTATTGACTTCACAAACCTCAGCAAGGCCTATCTGAAGGATAGCTTCCCCTTACCAAGAATTGACCAACTTGTTAACGCAGCAGCTGAGCATCAACTCCTCAGTTTTATGGATGCGTACTTTGAGTATAATTAGATACCCATGGAGCCTTAAGATGAGGAGCACACCTTGTTCATCACGGATCGAGGACTGTACTACTACAAAGTGATGCCCTTTGGGCTCAAGAACGCAGAAGCAACCTACCAATGATTGGTCAATGTGATGTTCAAAGATCAGATTGGGAAGAGTATGGAGATCTATGTGGATGACATGCTTGTGAAATCTAAACAGGTTGTGAATCATGTGAAGGACCTAGATGAAATGTTTCAGATCCTAAGAAAGTACCAAAAAATTTCTCGGGTTCATGGTCAATGATAAAGGAATAGAGGCAAACCGGGAAAAAATCAAAGCACTTATCAATATGGGATCACCAACCATGATCAATGATGTACAGAGCTTAACCGGTTGGGTCATGGCACTTAGTAGTGCCATCTCGAAGCTAATGGATAGATGTCTATCTTTCTTTGACATCCTAAGGAAAGCAAAGTGCTTTGAATGGAATGAAGAGTGCGAGGTTACCTTTACGCACTTAAAGGGGTATATGGGCTGAGCTCCATTATTATCCAAACCGCAAGAAGGTGAGAAGCTAATCCTTTACTTGGGAGTATCCCAATGTCCCATTAGTGCAGCCCTTGTCTGCGAGAAGAGCAAAGCGCAACTCCTAGTGTCTTACTTGAGCAAGAGGTTGTTAAATACGAAAGAAAACTATAATCCCATGGAGAAGCTTGTCAACTATCTTGTTGTCGCATCCAGAAAACTACATACTTATTTTCAGGCCCATACCATTGAGGTGCCAACCCAGATTCCACTGAGGCAAACCCTCTAGAAGGCGGAAACCTCAGGTCGTTTACTTAAATGGGCTATCAAGCTTGCCCAATTTGACATCCATTACAAACTAAGGTTGGCAATTAAGGGACAAGCCCTAGCTGACTTTATAGAAGAATTCACTAGACCTATCAAGGAAGATGTAGAAACCTCAGAAGGACCATGGTGGGAGCTTTACATAAATAGGTACTCATGCGAGTAGAAGGCAGGAGCAGGGATCCTCTTAATCAGCCCAAAAGGGCATAAAATCCTTTACAACTTAAGGTTTGAATTCAGAGCTACCAATAATGAGGTGGAATATGAAGCACTACTCACAAGACTCTGTCTAGTGGAGGAGGTACAAGCTAAAAATCTGAAAATCTTTAGTGATTCTTAACTAGTCATTTGTCACATAAAAGGGGAATATCAGGCAAGGGAACCAAGAATGTCTATCTACCTACAAAAGACTCAGGAGTTGCCAAGAAAATTTCAAAGGTATAAGATCAGCCAAATCCCTCAAGCTTAAAACATGCACGCAGATGCGTTAGCTCGCTTGGCAGCAACAAGGGACATAGACTTTTCTGGCGCAATACTAGTAGAGACTCTTCTATCTCCAAGCATTGAGTGGCAAAATGCCATAATGATAACCATCATGACACATGACTCATGGATGAGTCCTATGTTGAAGTACTTATGGGATGGTGAACCTACTGGATACTGCATCATTGATGACACACTTTATAGAAGGGGCTTCTCAGTTTTACTTCTCAAATGCATTGATGGTCCTGATTGTGACCTCATCCTAGAGGAAATTCATGCCAGACACTGTGCAAACCACACTGGGCGGCTGTCATTGGCTCAAAAGGTGCTCCAATAAGATTTCTTCTGGCTGACTATAAAATAGGACGCGATCGACCACATCAAGTGGTGTGACAAGTGCCAAAGATTTGCCAAAGTTCCTCAAGCTCCTCCACCCTACCTCCAACAAATGGTAAGCCCTTGGCCCATCGTAATATGAGGGATCGACCTGATAGGACCTCTCCCCATAGGTCACGGAAACTACAAGTACACAGTGGTAGCTGTAGACTATTTTACCAAATGGACAGAAACAAAAGAACTGGTCCAGATTCCTTCTTCTCAAATTGAGAAATTCATTTCTAATAACATTATTTATTGGTTCGGTGTCCCTTAATAGATAGTAATCGACAAGGGGACTCAGTTCACTAGCGAGCAATTCATTGGGTTTTGCAATGACCTCAGGATTTTGAAGAGTTTTTTGTTAGTGGACCACCATCAAACGAATAGATAGGTTGAGGCAGTGCATAAAATCATTAAGCAGATTCTGAAGAAAAAATTAGAAGCCAAAAAGGGGGCATGGATAGATGAGTTATTGAAGGTGCTATGGGCTTATTGAACTACAGCTTGAAGCACCACGGGAGAAACCCCTTTCTCAATGGTTTACGAAGCTAAAGCCATGATACCGGTGGAGTTTGAAGTGACTTCGCATCGGAGAGCTACTTTCAACCTAGAGAAGAATGAGTAGCTACTTGCTGTGAGCCTTAATCTTATTGAAGAAATAAGAGACGCTGCTCATCTCAGGGTTGTGATCTACCAACAGCAGGTCATGAGGTATTTCAATTGAAGGGTCCAGGCTCAGAGCTTTAAAGCAGGCGATCTCATCCTACACCTCATTTTGCCAGGAGGTCGCAATCCGAGTGAAGAAACATTGGGTCCCAATTGGGAAGGCCCATATGTAATAAAAGAGAAATTGAAAAGTGGAGGATACTGCCTGGCTAATATCGAAGGACTTGAGTTCCCTCGAGCTTGGAATGCCGAACATCTCCGACCATACTATCAATAAAGGCAAATTTAGCCTCATAGATTTATAATATTCTTTAAAATGTTTCAAAATAAATAAAGATCGAGGAATTCTTTTGTCTTTTTATATTGTGTTTAGTATGCTCCTTAATGTATTTCATTAGCAATCAGCATTATTAAAAGGAAAGCTATACTCTGCATGGATAGCTTGGCCAACCATCTCATGAAGCAAAAATGCTAGAACCTCACACACTACAACTTAATATGACTCATTCGGGTCTATGCGTTTGGCTAGTGGATTAGTCAACGAAGTGCTAAAATGGTTGATAGATCAAAATTCAAAATAAAGGTGTCCCGATTATACAAAGCATGAAATCAGATCAAGAAAATACAAAATAAAGTTACAGAGGTGCTAAAGGGGATAGAGTTAGAGGACTAGAAGGATCTTGCAGAGCAGAAGAGTTCACAACAGTCACAGGCAGGTCTTCTGTCACTTGTTCTCCAAGCTTCTCTTCAGCTATTTCTCATGATGCTGAAGTGCCCTTAACTTGCTCCTCAATCTGAATGGAAGGGTCACTAATAGATTCAGTGCCTGGAGGAGAGACTACCTCTGCACCCTCAACAAAGCCCCAAATAATTGCTTTAATCTCCTCGTTGAAGAGTGAAAAGTCAAGGTGTTTCTACAATAGAGTATACATAAAGTTGTCAGTGGTCTCAGAGATCATAGCTTCTCTAGCCTGATCAACCACGGCAGAAGTTTCTTCTCCTACCTTAACTAGCTCCTCCTCAGCCTGTGTGGCCTTTTCCTCAACTCGCTTGGCAATCTCTTTAGATCGTCTGACTACTTCCTCAGCTCGCAGTGCTCTATCCTTAGTAGAAGTTGCCCTTTCCTGAGTGGTTTCAAATTACCTTTGGAAGTTTTCAACCCTGCGTACTAGTCCTCCTAAGTCCTTCTTCCCCTGCTAAAGCTCATCATGAGCCCTGCACCACCTCAAAGCCAAATTAGCTGTCTCATCCTCTAACTTTTTCTTTAGTTCAACTGTCTCTTTGGTCATTGCTACCAGGCTGGCCTTGAGCTGATCTCACTCCTCCTCCCAGATTAAACTCTCATTTGTCACCTTTATTACCTCCAGCACCCCCTAAAAAGAATGGTAAGAAATCAAAACATAAACAAAGGATTAAGGGAAAACAAAAAAAGAATGATACCGACCATCAGACAGTGGTTAGTTAATATCTCTGCCAGAGAACTGCCTCAAATCCTATCGCCCTCAAGGGATTCTGTCTAAGCCCCCAAGATCTAGCCCACATTTTTATTAACAACAGTATAAAGAACCAAAGTCTTGGGTCCTAAACCTTCAATCTGGAACTCTAGAGCATCCTCGGCCCTTGCCGTCAAACCAACAATGAGCTCTTTTCCCCTATCAGTTCTTTGCATTTTACAAAGAGTCCCAGTTGGAGCTTCCTCTCCATGGCTCAGGGACCTCGGTCTCTTTCTTTCAATCTCAGTTAGTCCCAATTGACAAATAGGAGTCAAGGCAAGCACGGTCTCCTCTGCGATCATTAGGGTGAAAGGATCACCGGCTTGAGCTGCAGCTGGGACAATGGCAAAGGAAGAAGCTTGACTGATCCGAGTAAGAGCTAGAGTAGCTATAGATATGGAAGAATGATCAACATGAGTGAAGGCTGGAGTAGCAGTTTGCCTCAACCTCGAAGGAGGTACAATGAAGTTGACTCTCCCTATGTCACCCTATTCACTAAAATCGACAGGGGGAACTTCCCTTGTTCCACAAACTCCAACATCCCACAAGTGATCAAGAAGCTTGACACTGAGGGCAGGGGAAAGTCTGTGAGCTTGCAAGAGTCCTTCGTCGAACTTCGAGTTATTCCGTAGATTGTCGTAGACAGTAAACTTGTGTTGCACCTCGATCTCTCCCATGCTCAACTCCGGCCTTTCCTTTCTTGCTCCATCTACAAAAATGTAGCAAAGGTTAGATTCAAAGTAAAATGAGAGACATCAAAAGCCTGTGTTCTCTTAACTTGCTCACCCAGGCTCGAAACAAATGAGAAATTCTGAAGGTGACGTAAGTATGGGCATGATACATAAAATCAACGGGTCTTATAAGGACCCACATTGGATTTTCCTCTAGCATCCCCATAAGTTAACACCCTTTTATAGTTAGAAGGACGAGACGAAAGATAATAAACCCCTTCCTGCTATCCAATGGTCTTGATACTATAAAGATAATAGAGAACCCTAGCATTGGGAAGAGGAAGACTGTTTTCAAGATGTACCAATGCTAAAGAAGTTAGTGTGGAGTATGCATTGGGGGTCAACTAAGCCAAGGCAAGCTTCAACTCGTTTAGAAAATCAATTATATATGGGGGGACCGGAAACCTAAGACCTATATTAAGGTGATGAATGCTTATGGCTGTAAACTATGCAGGAGGATGAGCAGCATGGTCGCTGCGAGATGGCACCGTAACATGGTAGCCTTTTGGGAAGAAGTATGCCTCAACAGTCTCCCCTAACTCTTTAAACTTGACTCAAGAAAGATAACACTTGAAGGGAGAATTAGTTTTGACCCCTCTCTGGCCCGGGGCAAGCTGCAAACCCACTAGCAACCTCGCCGCTTTAGGAGGTTGTGCCCCCAGTAATGTGAAGCGTTTCCTCACTCCCTTCGGACTTAGTATCTTCACTGACTATTAGGTGGCAGTGGCGTCTATGGGGTTGAGACATCTACACAAGGAAAGAAGAAAAAGAGAATAATTAGGCCACTGAACACAGACCAGTCACTAGCCTAAAAGCAGTCTGACCTAGAGAAAGGTGGTTGTCGCCCAAGGTCACCTAGACCCAAAGACGTGAATAATGCTTCGGTTACAAAGCCAGAAAAACCCAGAAAACTAGTTGAAAACTCTGCCACCACTAGGAACCCTAAATGCCTACTGATAGATAGAAAAATACGGCCCATGCACTCTAGTTTTCTATCAATAATAGACACGCTCATGGGGGCCTCTAAATCGAAGCCTAGAAACACGAGACCAGGGGTAGAAATTTACCTTGTCAAACAAAGAGGAAGTCTGAAGTGTGGATGAAAGTTGTGCCCGATAACCTGAACTTGGCTCGATAAAATTGGAGAAACTGAAATAAGGCCGAAGTGGGTAGAAAGCAGCAGACGGTTGCAAAGTTTGGCGAGGGATGGAGAGGAAAGGTCTGGGCTTGGTAGATGTCAAATGATAGGTGAAAAAAGGGGAAAGAGTCTCCCTGGTCATTATTGTGAACAAAATCAACTGTCAAATCTAGAAACTCTCCAGATAACTCATGATCCGACAGTCTAGCACGTATAAGCATTTAAAGCCAAGACGCGACCATTGGAGACAGTAATCATTCCACTGTCCACGAAAATCAAAGAGACACATGTGAAACAAACGTGTCGAGAAACCCATCAGATCGTAAAATTGTAAATAAAGAAACTATGCCCCTAGTTCTCTTATGATCTATTGACCGCTGCTCCCCCACGATATGATGAATTTGTAGTTCTTGCTTCCCTCTCCAACTTGGGCACACCTAGTGTGATGCGCTAAGCCTTATGAGCTTATTCCCTCTCTAGCTCGGGCATACCTAACGTAATACGCTAAGCCTTACGAGCTCACTTGATCTTCATCTCAAGCACACCTGTGCTAAGCCTTACGAGCTCACTCGATCTTCATCTCGGTCACACTTAGTGCAAAGTGCTAAGCCCATGAGCGCACCTAATCACCCCTCTCAAACTTGCATACACCTTGTGTGATGCACTAAGTCTCACGAGCTCACTTGATCCTCATCTCAGGCACACCTGGCACAAAGTACTAAGCCCGTAGGCACACCTAATCACCCCCTCTCTAGCTTGTGCACACCTGGTGCGATACACTAAGCCTCACAAGCTTATTCCCTCTTCAGCTCGAGCACACCCAGCGTAATGTGCTAAGCCTCATAAGCTCGCTCGATCTTCATCTCGGGCACAACTAGCGCAAAGTGCTAAGCCCACCGGTGCACCTAACCGCCCCCTTTTAGCTTGGGCACACCTGGTGTGATGTGCTAAGCCTCACGAGCTCACTCGATCTTTATCTTGGGCACACCTAGTGCAAAGCGCTAAGCCCACAGGTGCACCTAATCACCCCCTCTTCAGCTCAAGCACACCTGGCGTGATGCGCTAAGGCTTGTGAGCTCATTCGATCTTCATATCGGGCACACCTGACATAAAGTGCTAAGCCTATAGGTGCACCTATTTGCCCTCTGTCTAGCTCGGGCACACCTGACACGATGCGTTAAGCCTCATGAGCTCACTCGATCTTCATCTTGGGCATACCTGGCACAAAGCACTAAGCCCGCGGGTGCACCAAATCGCCCCCTCTCCAGCTCAGGCACACCTGGCATGATGGGCTAAGCCTCACAAGCTCATTCCCTCTCCAACTCGGGCACACCTGGTGTGATGCGCTAAGCCTCACGAGCTTACTCGATCTTCATCTCGAGCACACCTGGTGCAAAGCACTAAGCCTATAGGAGCACCTAATCACCCCTTCTCCAGCTCAGGCACACTTGGCACAATGCGCTAAACCTCACAAGCTCATTCCCTCTCTAGCTCGGGCACACCTGGCACGATGTGCTAAGCCTCATGAGCTCATTCCCTCTCTAGCTCAGGCACACCTGGTGCAATGCACTATGCCTTATAAGCCTGTCTCACCTTCAGCTTAAGCTCGTAACTTAGAAACCTGCTTTGATTAAGGTGCAGTATGAACTGTCAAGTCATATTGACAATTACTCATAGCTTTCTTATGAGCTGAAAATTCATTATTGGCTAAATCATGTCAGTGTTCAAGTCTATGATTAGACGAGGTGGATTGATTCTGTCCATTAAATGTTAAGCTCGATGTTTGATTAAGTATGGCAAATAGAAACTAATCCATGAAAAGAGCTTAGATATAATTTTTTGCAACACATAACGACTAGTTGCACACTCGAAATGTCAAGAAAAAGGGCAATATTCATTATAAAACCTTTTTCAATGAGGTGACTCTATACAAGAAAATTTTGAGTACAAAGACTGGGATAAACCCACAACTACAATAGGTAGGAGGAACTGTCCTTTCAGAAGTCATGGCCTAAGAGCAGGCCACACAGTTCCAACTCCTCTTTCTTATCTTCCTTTTAAAGTTAAGAGCTCATCCCTTAACTCCTTGACTCCCAGATGCTTGGGGGAACTAACTAGAATGTCTCACCATGCAAGGAGACCAGAGAGCATAAGTGAAGAGCTATCTTAATCATGGAGAGGCGACGGAGGAAGGCAATTAAACTTCCCAGGATCCTCAAAGAGGAATCACCCTCGAAAGCTTCCCATAACAAAACTTCCCATGATCCTTATAGAAGGAACTCTTACAGCAGACTAAACACGCTTCATGCCTTTATAAGAGGCTCATCAGGGATGCTCACCAGGCTATTCAGTGAAAGAAGAAAGTTTCTCACACCTTATATAGACTGATCCAACCATTTTGAAAATCCAAAAGATGTCCAAATGTTCTTAATAGAACAGCCCGAAAGAGAAATCGAGTTACCTCACTAACAACTATAAAACTTGCTAGGTCACGTCTTGATGGGAAGACATTAGTTTTGGCTTATATATATTCTGAAGGTTGCAAAGGGTCCCTTGCTTTGCTATTCTTGACTTTTACGCCATCTTTGAGGAATTTTAAACAAGTACAAAGGTCCTTTGTTCTGTTTAAAACTTAGAAACACAGTGACATTTTATACTAATGGCAGGAGGTACAATCTTTGTTTCCACTGTATATACATATTTGAACATGCTAGTTATCTTTTAAAAGCTTTCAAGAGGTTTTCATGGTTGAATCATGATGAAATTAATGCAAAGAATTTTGTTTAAGCTGAACTTGATAAAAATTATAAAACTTGAAGCCATGTTTTACTTGATGCATGCGATAAAGAACTTAGGGAACAGTGTAAAATTTAAGGAACCCTCTGTTCAAACTTGATTGGAGCTCGATTTGAAAAAAAAAAAAAAAAACTAAGTGTGTTTTTGTTTAATAGAAAGATTCTTCTCTAAAAATTATTTTTCCTAACTTCTCTTTTACGTTTGGGGCAAAAAAGAAAAGTCAATGAACAAAAAATAGATACTGCAATTTCTCCCTCCTCTTCCTTCTAAATATTTCTCCCTCTCTACCCAACTCTCTCTCATCTCTTTCTTTGTCCCTTTCTTTCTCTCTTTCCATTCTTCCCCCTTCTCTGTCTCTCCTCTCTTACTTTTTCTCTCTCCTTCTGGTTGATATTCAATAATTCTATCAAAAATTGTATTGAGAAAGTATTTAAACAACAAAAATGATTAACAAATTTGATCAAAACTAATTGAATGTTTATAAACTCTAAGAAGAAATAATAAAGATAAAGAAAAAAACAAGGATTTGGACATTCTATTTTTAGATATTTTTGCTACAAAATGTACTTTGATTTTTTATTTTTACTAATAAAGATATATT